>ML785206.1:270608-286100 GCA_009831015.1 Picea engelmannii | reverse complement strand
GGGGGGGGGGGGGGTCTGGAATGAGGTGGGTTTTTTCGGCAGGCCCTATCCCAACGCGTCATCCATCTATTGCATCAGACCTCCTCCGCTCCATGCTACATCTTTCATCCACGCTGCGCCTGTCAGTCCCTCACCCTTCATTCCTTCACCCCTTCGCCAATCTCACCCATCCATGCATAAACCAAGCTTAGGGTAAAAAGAATAATAGATTAAATAAAGGTTAACAACAACATTAGTGTAGTTAAACTAAGCTAAACTAGTTAATAATTAGTTAATTAATTAATAGTTAAGTTAGTTTAGTAACTAGGTTAGTTTTTATTAATTAATATTAAATAAAAAAATATTAAAATAAAAACATACAAAACCAAACATTAAATAGAAAACATATATTAAAATAAAAAACATAAAAATTAAATAAAAAGAAAAAATAAAATATAAAACATATTAAATATAAAAACAAATTTTATAAAAAAACAAAGCATAAAATATAATAAAAAACAAACAAAAAATAAACTTTAAGCAAATACATTAAACGTAACACTTAACAAAACATATAATAAAAAACTAAAAATTAAAAACATACAAACTTAAAACTACCCTAACTCCTACCCATCCCATACACTCACTTCCCAAGTCAAATAAATCAAACGGGCGTAAAAAATTATGGATCCCCTCACCATCCGGAACTTAACGATAGGGGGGGTCCGGAATGGTAGTTTTCCAATACCACCCCCCGGACAGGTGTCGGCTCCCCATTCCAGCGGAACCCCCCCCCCCCAAAAAAAAAACCGCTTACCACCTCAGGGGGGGCCTGGAATACTACCTTCCCGAAAACAAAACCGCTTTTCTCATTTTCACCATTTTTTGCCTGTTCAGCACGTCCTTTTCTGGAGGATATTCTGGGCAAATTAAAGCGAATTTTTAAAAAACGAGAGAGGTTTTTCTCCGTAATCGGATGAAGAACAAAAAAGTCTCTCAGTTTTTTCACAGGTGCCATGAGCAGGGAGAATCAAATCCATCTTCGAGGCCCTTTTTTCTAGATTTTCGCTTTTTCGTTACAGTCTTGATTTTGCGGGAGCTGTTACGGCTAGATGGAGATGAATTTGGAGAAACCGAAGGAGGTTTTTATCCAGAACATGGCCATATCCAATAAAATCCTTCCATTTTTGCCAAGGTGTCATCGTTGAAGAGAAAAAAATGTCTTTTCAGACCCCTTTTTCGTAGAAAACCGTTCCGTCTTTCATGGCAAACAGTTCCAGATTTGACGGGATTTGTGGCTATTTTTGGCCAAGGCAGTTAAAAACGCCTCTCGAAACTTGTTGGGGGATCTCCCCTATTTATTCAGAGATGATTTTTAATGTAAAGGTTGATCAGTTAGGGAACCAGGATCGAGTTTTTGTAAAGCAGCTCACTGAGCTTTCTGTATTTTCATCATTTCAATAATACAATCTCAGCAACTACAGGATTCATGTGTCATTTTTGGTGGTGATGTTTTCCTCATTCAGTGTAATTTGTTTCCGTCATATTTCTTAAGTTATTCATACTCTGAATTATGCAAAGAAGTTCGAAGAATAGAATTTGTTGAGACATACACTCTGTTTCTGGCTTTGACATAATTATCGATGTTTTCTCCTCAAAGGTTAATTTCAGGATTCTTGATTTCCCTGTCATTGCCTGGTCCTCTCATCTTGCTCCTCTAAATCCAAAATCAAATTCAAAGAATCCACCAAGAGTGCCTACATTGCCCTGTAATGTTGTCTGTAGAACTTGTTTTTGATTGAGCTTCAGATTGCGACTCCATTGCCCATGGTTCCTTTTTCTCTGCTCTTACCAGTTAAAAAATCCAAACTCTGAACCCATTAACTAGCCTAATATTATCTTCAAACAAAGTTATATCAGACAGAGAGATCCCTCTCTGAGTCTTGGAGGGCTAGATCCAAGACTCGAAGTGATTTTGATGTTGCCTTTGTGACTGCCATCATAGCCTTGGGCAAATTACAGAGCGCTAACATGAGTGACACATGCAAATATGAATATTAAGAATTAAAATAATTTGTAATTTGTAATTTTGCATGGGAGAACATGTGACATAAGCCTCAAATACTATAAAATGAGGGTCTTGTGATGAAGGAAATGACATTTTTTATGTACCCTATTGTTGGATCATTATTATTAGGAGTTTGAAATTTGAAGGTGATCAAGAAGTGGGTATCTTCTTAGGCTTGTGAGATTCCATCTTCAAATATCTTGGTAAAGATATTCTCCATACAACCCCATTGTAATTCGAGGGTCCTTGGGGAACAAGAGTATCCATAGGAATTATTAGGAGGTCAACTGGTTCGTCAAACAAAAAATGAGCAAGTATTTCAACAAGTGATGCAAGGTTTAGTGAATGACGCACGAGATTCGACTATTGATTCAAGGGCTTCGACATAAAGGAGGATTCAACAAAAAAATGATAGAAGGAAGAATTTCATTCAAGTATGACTTCAAGTACAACAACAAAAGTTGGGGACAATAAAATTTGGCTAAATTTTGGTTAAACCTTTTTATTGGAAAAAATTATCTATGAATTCAAGTATAACAACAAAAGTTGCCACTACCACTATAACCTCCAAATGCGCTACGATGCCCACTACGCAACACACAAGATAAGACAGGGGTTTCGAACTTGTAACCTCACATAACAAACTTCCTTTACATTTCGACTATTTCCAATTACTCTTCACCCCAAAAGCAAAGGCAAATTTAGTTAAACCTTTTTACTGTAAAATTGTATCCATATATTATTGTATATTTGTTTAAATTCAACTTGCATGTATTATTGAAATTATTTGGTTGTAATTTATATACATAGAGTTGTGTATTCAAATTAAATTAATATTGTATGTATTAATTGATGTATATTAAATTTTAATTAAAGTTTGTATGTATTAGAAATTTTTTCTTGTATACCCAGTTTTGAAAAAATAAACTAATTCGTTGTCATGCAAGCACTGATGTTCTATTCGTCATTTTCGTCGATGTGGTTCTCAGAATCTGGAGTCCTTATAAAGGTTAATATATGCTTTTGACCATCATAAAGTATTAGAGATTACATGAGAAAAAATGACATTGTCTAAATCCATGTGCCTTATGCAGCCTACGCATGTGGTAGTGCATGTTGCCTCGCATGGCATGTGTTTTATAACTAACCCAAATATTTAAACCAAAAACTAAACCAACTAGTGTACTCCCATGCCTCCCATGCCACCGTCGCTTCTATTGGAAGCCCCGGGGTGGAAATTTGATGGGACTCTTACCAGTCAAGTAAATTTTGTATGATTAAAAATTGTATATTTTTTTCAAATTTGAACTACACAGCTTTTACATAAGTAATTTATTATGTAGAATTATAGTATGGGGAGAAAAAATCTACATGTTTTATAAAAGTTCATGGTAGAATAGCTCTTCATATTTTTAAGTGCATCAAACCAAAAAAAATCTACTTTGCAATTATGTATTCTTGCGACATACCTATTTTTAAAACATGTGTATAAATTATAGTATGAGACAAACTTTGATTGATAATATATGTGTAAAAAAAAATGCAAGCAACAAAAATGCCTTACCTATTTCATCCATATTGAAAATGAATCCTGGGTTGTTGCATGAGAAAATATTCCCAAATCAAGATTGTTTCTTCCCGCTCTACCTTAGGTTGTAACTCATGACTTCAGCATGTTGCGTGGCAGGCATGCCTTACAATTTTACACAGTAAATCAGTTATTTCAAACTTGGAACTATTCCTTATTGAAAAACTACTATGAGTGTATTGTGTGACTGGTATTAGTGAGTGCAACTTGTTACAATCTCATGTTAACTTATATTTATGTGTGTTTATTTTAAATATATTTGTCAATATGGCGGGTAAAAAAGTACTTAGATTTTAGGAGGTTGTTGAGGTTTAGTTGGTTTGAGAGATTTTATTCAACTAGTTAGCTTCCTAGATTGATGTGGAGTTAAGATATTTGCTCAACCAAATAGATCATGAAATCAAAATAGTTCTTCTATCTTAAAACAAAGTTTTTATATTTATAAATACTCTATTTGATTGTTTAATAAAAAACTAAGACACAATTTTAGTATATAATAATATCTATTCTCCCTCTCACATTTCTCAATAATAAACTTAATTTCCATCTCACATTTCTCAATAATAAACTTAATTTCCATTACTCATAGAGTTAGTTCTCCCTATAAATTCAAAATAATTTTACATGCTACCATAAAATAAAAATATCATGACTATTTGGTGTCTCCAAATTAAGTACACTTTACAACATGTATTTCTTAAAATATTATTTTAAAAGGAAATTTGTGATTTCTTCCCAATTCATATCATTACAACAAATTTATATGTTTAGACAAAACCTTGTTTAAGGTCAATAGGAAAAAACCCATTGTTATTTATATGATTTTATTAATTGTTATTTATATGAATTTATTAATGTTTATACATCTAGATCATGAGTGTTGTTTTAGATTCGCAGTCATAAAATTTCATCGTTTCTGGCCGTGCCATTGAATATATGGATTTGTCTTATTGTTTCATATAAGACATGTTGGGCGTTGGAACCCATGCAATATTGAAGTAGAGTGTTGTGTTATTAAATCAAAATTGAATATATCATATTGCCATTATACTTTAATGATGTATGAAAATCCGTAAAAAATGGATATGTTGATTCATATTGACAAATTTAAAATTTAAAGGGTCGATATAATAGTTGTGGACAAAAATAAAACAATGCGTAAGAAGTTACATATGTTTGTCATTATGTTAAATTTGGACAAAAACAAAACTATGCTAAGAAGTTGCATATGTTTGTCATTATGTTAAATTTGTTTTTTTATATGATATTATATAACTTATATTATTTAATATACTAAAATTTGTACAATTCTGAACCTTTGGTAAACAGTGTTTATTGTTAAAAATAAACCGTGACAAATCAAAACATATCATGCTTGGTTACGCTATTTAATATATTATAGTGTAAAGGTTAAAAATAACTTAATTATTATATTACTATTTAATGTGTAAAATGTTTAAGATTGTCTACATATCAACGATTATATAAATCCTTAATTCAGGTTTTTTATATTTATATAAATTAATTAGTGATAATTATTCTTATTTTTAAATATGAATATTTATCAATTAGATTGTAAAGTAGGAATAGAAATAAAATAATATATATTTATTTAATGATGAATATATTTAATTGAATTCGTTTAATGTGTTGAGTCAATAATAATAATAACAATAACATTTTCGTATCATTTAAGCATAATGTTTGTAAGTATGTTTTTGTTTGTATGTAAGTTTTTGTTTATTTAATTAATTAAGTAGATAAGTTAATTGATATAAAATAAAAATAATAAATAATAATAAATGAATTAAAAAATAAAATAAAAATTAATAAATTAATTGATGATGATGATGGTTAATGTTTATTTAGACTAAAATTAGTTTATCCCATCTTAAGAAAAGTAAGAGAATACTTGGATTTCTTTAAAATTTTATTTTGATGCTTGAAAAATATGAATAGAAGCATTCCAAGATCACTAAAGTTTTGACGACAAAGGCTATATATTATTTCTTTACATGTTGTTTTGAGGATTTCCCAACACCCAATTTCACTATGCAACTCACGATAATTAGTTCAAAATCCAGTGAGAAATTGTTGGATCTGCATATCTCAGTGGATAATTTTGTATAGTCCGAGTGCCACACGAGTTTTTCATCTTTATGGATTCAGAAATGTAATTTAAACAATAGAAAATTGTGATGTTGTACAGATTTGTGTAATCGAATTCGAGCGAAAAGGGCCAAAATGTAGAATAGTTAGACAACACCTTTTATTTTATCATCTAATTATTTATCACACCATAGATTCTCCTTAAATTTAGCTTGTACAATATTTTTAATATCATTGGTATTATGGATAATAACTTCTTATTTTATTCCCCAATGATTTATCCAAGACTTCACATCATTATGCAATCCCTGTTTGAGTCGTTGGTGTTGTTCATCTTGTTCTTGTACATAAAGTACCTAATCATAGCTATTCTCTTAATGGAAGAAAGACTCAATTCGATGAGGAGGATAGGATAGGGTGTATTGTCCTTAATTTTGAGATTATAAGTTATAAAATTCTTTTGGATTTTCTTTATCTTTGACTCTCGAGAGACACTACATCCCCAAACTTCACATCCATATAAAATATATAAAATATGACATATATACATATAAAATAAATGTAAAACATTATAAACTAAATATACCATTACACTTATAAAATGAATATATTAAATACATGGTATTTGTTTTGCAAATTAAATCTTTTTAATAATTATATAATTTTTCATTAAAATAATAATTATTTCATTCAAATAATAAAATATAATTTTAATACACTATAGAATAACTACTATTAATGAAAATTAATTTTAATTTATGTAATTATTAAATAAATTAAATAGTTTATTAAACATTTTATTATTAAATAGTAAAAAAAATGTGTAACTTATATATTATCAATATTAAAAGCCATGTACGTGATATTATTAGAAGGGAAAAACAAAAAAATTATAAATTATAAATAAGTATAAATTTAAACTCTTTTCAAATATATGCTCGAATACAAAATAAACTTAACCATTTCACTAAAATAAATTTGATAATTTTACTAAGTACTATAAAATCATATGGAATAAACATTTAATTTGAAATTGAAACATAAATTATTAATAATTTTGACATTTTTTTTATTTTAAATTTAAAAATTTATATATTACTATATAAGAAAGAGTTGTTACAATAAGGCTATATGAGAAAGTTATTGCTAAGTGTATGAACAATGACGGTTGGTTGGAAGAAATTAACTATAATACAGGAGTCAAGTAAGGTTGTCCCCTATCGCCTACCCTTTTCAACATCTATATTGATAAGTTAGAAGATTGTTTGGAGGATGTTGATTCTCGCTAGTATAGTCATCATCATCATTCTTTATGTTGATGATATTGTTCTTATGGTGAAGAGTCCCTATCACCTAGGTAAGAAACTAATAACCCTCAAGGACTTATGTTATAGAATGGACATGATTGTGAACATGGAAAAAACAAAGGTTATGATAATTAAATCCAAAAGGATCACCTACGATACTTTTTTATGACAACAATAGCTTGGAAGTAGTGCCTTCATACAACTATATTGGAATCGATATCCACCACAAGCTCAATTCAAACTATTGTGTTGAAAAAAGGATAGATGGAGGGTGGAAAGCTTATTATGGGCTCGAAAACAATTTTAAATTAACAAACCTTTAGCTTTGGGATAAAAAAAAAATCCTCTTTCACACTCTCGTCACTCCAGTTATCTTATCTGGATGTGAAGTTTGGGGTTGCAATACATATAGAGAATCCTGGAGAAACATAGAACAAATCCAAAAGAATTTTGTAACTTATAATCTCAAAATTAAGGGAAATACACCCTATCCTATCCTCCTCATAGAAGAAAGTTGTTCCCCCATTGAGAGCATTGCTATGATTACATACCTAATGTACAAGAACAAGAAGAAAACATATGTATGAGAAGAGGCTCCCCAAAATTGCTTCAAACTCTAGCCAAAAGCACCACTTACTTAAGAGGGGATGACATAAAGATGCCAAATCTTGGCTAAATCATTGGGGAATACAAGAGGAATCCATCATGTAGGACAACAATAATATTACAAATATTATTACTTCTAAATTTAAGGAGAATATGTGGTGTGATAAAGAATTAGTGGATAAAAGGTAATTAAGATACTACAAGGAGGTGGTCAACCCTAATTTAGAAGATCAAAATTACCTCTTAATTTTGAAAAGTGCAAAGAAGAAAATCAACATTGATAAAATAAGAACAAACTCTCACAAGTTACATAGTGAAACTAGGTGTTGGACAACTCTCAAAACACCATGGAATGAGAGAATTTGTCACCTTTGTGACACTAAGTGGGTAGAATATGAAAAACACTTCCTATTATATTTTCATGCTTATACCCATATTACATCCCAATTTCAAAATATATTCCACATTATCATCTTCCCTAACCTCCTAATTCATCAAAACTATGGTGATCTTGGAATGCTTCTCTCAATGATTTTTTAGCATAGAAATAGAATTTTAAAGAAATTGAAGTAAGATCTTACCTTCATAAGGTATGATATACCAATTGGTATCAGTATATTATCATCATTGTCGACGTGGTCATTGTCATCTTCGGCGGTGGCGGCGGCGGCGGCAGTGTCGTCGTCGTCGTCGTCATCGTCGTCGTCGTCGTCGTCGTCATTGCCATCGTCGTCGTCGTCGTCGTCGTCGTCGTCGTCGTCGTCGTCATCATCATCATCATCATCATCATCATCATCATCATCATCATCATCATCATCATCATCATCATCATCATCATCATCATCATCATCATCATCATCATCATCATCATCATCATCATCATCATCATCATCATATGTTGATATCAATTTTATCAATATCAGTTAAAAAGAAATATACTTATCTTGATATCAATTTTATTAAACAAAACAACATAAATACAAAAAATAATATATTGTTTTTGAATTTTAAAACCAAACATTTAATACTTTTTCAAGTTTTACCATGAAAAAACATATTACATTATTTTTTTTTATTTAATAAAAGGGTAACCATTTGTGATTTGACAATGACGAAGCCTGTAACATTGTTTTCTTTAATCTAATAATAAATAAATAAATGATATTTTTATTTTTTCAAAAATCTTTTAATAATAAATTATTTAAAAATATAAAAAAAAATGAAAATAATAATAACTATAATAAATAAAACTAATACTATATCTATGGTGAATATTATCTCTGTGGTGAATAGATATAGTGGTGAATATTACCTCTGTGGTGAATAGATATAGTGGTGAATATATCGCTTTGGTGAATACATACGATGGTGAATATTATCTATGTAGGTAAATTGATGTGGTGAATGTATCTCTGGTGAATAAGATATGATGGTAAATATATCTTTGCAGTGAATATTACCTCTGCTGGGGTGAATAGATACAATGGTGAATATGTCTCTATGGTGAATATTATCTGTCATGAATACATATGGTACTGAATATTATATATGCAGTGAATATTATATATGCGGTGAATATTATCTCTATGGTGGTTGTGAATATTATCTCTACATTGGTGAATATTATATTTACTATGGTAAATTTGATCTACAGTAAATTTGTTTGCGACTATTCAAACCCTATTGTAACCCTAGATAGTCTATAGAATCAATAGAAAAAAGTAGAGAAGATAGAGAAGCCAAACTTCAAAGTGAATCAGTAGCAATGCTTCTAAGTGAGTTAGTAGAAATACTTGATAATAGATTTAGATCTTTTGAAGATAATATTCAAAGACATATAGACAATAAAATATTAAGGCTTGAGACTCAGCTATAGAAAATCGAGGCTAGATTACAATAAATAGAAAAAAGAAACTAAGAAAAAAAATAATAAAGGAAAGAAGAAGAGGTGGAAGAAAATAACAATCCTAGGGACAATATTAAAGAGCTAGAAGACAATCTAATTAAGAATTTATCCCTAAATAGCGTTGAACACAAATTAGACATCAAACTTATCAAAGAGGAAATGAATTAGCTCATAGAGTTAGATCATGAACGTAACAAAAGATCCTTGAACCTCATAATTTTTGGTATAAAAGAATAGAAATATGAGGACACGTTATCAATAGTCAAGGAGAAAATAAGAAACAAATAAAAAATTGAAACAATTGTCTTTATAGAAGCAAAAGGGTTGGGAAAAATAATTGAACATAAAGATAGGTTCATTCAAGTTATGGTAAGCTCTAATTCCCATAAATATGACATACTTAGTATAACTCTAAGAATAAAATGGTCTAGAATATTTATAAATGAAGACATCAATCCAAAAGATCAAGTTAAATTAAGGAAGGAGGTTCAAAAAATAAAGGAAACGAAAAAGTAGGAAAATGGGCATTAATTAGGAACCTAAAAAGTATTATTAGGGATAGAGACCAAAAGGATAACAATAAGTAGCCATTTGAGACACGTCAAGGAACTGTTAGGGCTTTCTCTAAAACAAAGGGCCTATATTAGGTTCGATCTCAAGTGAAATCAATATTATATTTTTTGTTGAAACTTTGGAGCATGAAGAATCTAAGGTCCCTAACATAGATGGATTTATATCATGGTGAAAATGGAATAAGAAATCCTCCCATAGAGTGTAGATTTTAACCTTGTACAATGTTTACTACAAACAAATTTTCAATAAAAGAACATAAAAGATACAATGGAAAATACAAACATTACACAGAGATTTTTCCCCTAGAAACCCATACCAGGAAAATCAACATATTCTATATTAATTCATCATGATACATTGTTTACAATAAAATATACATATAGGAGGCAGTGGCATCCAAAACCGTAACCCAATGACCTAGATTAGTCAACAACCCTAATTCCTTAACTGGAAATAGAAATCCATCAACAAAAAACCATGTGCTGAAAAGCCACCTAAATATGTGACACCAGGGATGATTTTAGGGGCTAAATTTCACTCATGGGCTAATTTTCCATGGTTTTTACCAAAAAACAATTCACTAGATTCAAAAAATGATTCTCCCAAATACTATAGGATAAAATCATTTTACCTTAAAAACCACCAAACTTTTATACAAATTATATAAAATAATTAGAAATTTGAATATTTTTACAAAAATATCACCAAACTTTTATAGTTGTCATATGAAGGATTAGTAAGATTCGCCAAGGTTTCTACATTTTAAATTAACTTTCCATTCTTAAAATCATCCTTGTGTGACATGTTTCCTGAGGCTAAGAAATATGTGACTACTCATGCAAAGAATATAACACATACCCAACATTCTCCCACTTGTTATTTTCTTTGCATATAGGGGGTTACAGGGTTACATAGTCAACAATCCAGGGCAATAATGCTCATGGATCCTCTACACCAAGAGAAATTCTTAGTGCTCACAATTTTTTTTAATGAATCTGCAACATTCCTCAAAGTGTCCACCTTCATCAGCAAAACTTTCTTTTCTTCAATAATGTCTCTCACAAAGTGATATTGAATATCAATATGCTTTGTCTTTGAATGATAAGTCAAGTTCTTCTCTAGAAAAATTGCACTCTGACTGTCACAATCTATCCTTACAACTTGATGTACCAACCCAATACCTGGACATAATATTTGTAACCATATTGCTTCCTTACTTGCATGAGTGGCTACCATGTATTCAACTTCTGTAGTTGAAAGTGCTACTACAACCTATCTTTTTCTCATCCAACTTATTGCTCCTCCAAACAGGTTAAACACATACCCACTTGTAGATCTCCTATGATCCAAATCTCCAGCTCAGTCTGCATCCACAAAGCCATGTATATCCACCACTCTGTCCAATCCCAGTCTTCCTTCATAGCACAATCCATAGCTAGCAGTGCCACGCAAATACCTAAAAACCCTTTTTATTGTTGTCCAATGCTCCTTCCCTAGTTTTGACATACACCTGCTCAAAACTCCCACTGCATGTAAAATGTTTGGTCTAGTACAGACCATTGCATACATCAAAATGCCAACTACACTCATATATGGAACATGAGACATGTCCTCCTCCTCTTCCTGTGTCTTGGGACACTGATCCACATATAACTTTACCCCAAAAGGAATAGGAACCTTGACCGGTTTACATTCCTACATATTAAACCTCTGTAATATTGTCTCGACATATTTTCTCTGATTTAACTAGAGTTTCCTCTTTTTCCGATCTCTTTTAATTTCCATGCCCAAAATTAAATTTGAAGCACCGAGATACTTCATGTCAAATTTAGAAGACAACTGAGTTTTCACACCCTGGATAATCTCCTTGTTGTTTCCTATCAGCAACATGTCATCCACATACAAGACCAAATAAATCAAATGATCACCAATTAATTTAAAATACACACAGTGATCCTCTTTGCTTCTTGTGAAGCCAAGTACCAGCATATAAGTATCAATTTTTTTATACCACATCCTTGGTGATTATTTTAAACCATACAGGGACTTTTTCAGCTTGCATACCAGCTCCTTCTTTCCCTTCACATCATAACCTTCTGGTTGCTTCATATAGATTTATTCTTCCAGATCCTCATGTAGGAATGTTTTCTTCACATTCATATGTTCTACTTCAAAATCAAATGCAGCAACAACAAATAATAGAAATATTATATAGGTTAACTTGGAAACAAGAGAAACAATCTCACCAAAATCAATTCCCTCAACCTATGAATAACTCTTTGCTACTAACTGAGCTTTGTATTTTTCCACTTTTCCTCTGCATTCAGCTTCTTTTTAAATACCCATTTGCTGCCAATGGGATTTCTTCTAGTTGGAAACTGCACTATATCCCAAGCCTCATTCTTATCCAAAGATGTCATTTCTTTTTCCATGGCCCTTTTTCAGAGATTTCCATCCTCTAAATCCATTGCCTCCCTGATAGTTCTAGGATCATCATCAGTAATAGACAAAGCAAAATTTGAACGGAAATCAGATGGAGTATACCTTTCTAGTAGCCTTCTTTCTCAAACCGATCTCCTCAATACTGGAGTATGAGGATCTTCTTCTTCTTTTGATTCTTGTTGTTTTGTAGAGTTTGATTCATCATCCTTTAAATCAAACTATATTTTCTCTGGTTCTTCCTTACTTTGTAGGACTTCCTGTTTAACAACATCCTTCATTTCGCTAAATACCACATGTTGGTTATACACTACTGTTATTGGATAAATCGGTAGATGCAGACACTAACAGATCTCCCTAGATCCACCTGGATCTAGAACAAAATAGGACAGGACATGACTCTTTCCCTAGGTTTTGACCATTGAATTAACTAGGAGGCAAGAACAAATAACATACCTTATTATCGCTTCCTATGGTCTTTGTTTCCCCCACTTCGCTCCAATGCTCTCGTGAAGTCAAGACCAAGACAACAAAAACCAACCAAAGTGAAGATAGCACAATCTATTCAATAGTCAACCTATGAGTATGATCAAGGAATTACACAATAAAGTGGAAATAGATTTATGGGAAAGGGACATGCCACTGTATCATATTAATTGAAAGTAAAGATTACAACCTGAGCCTTGATGTCGCAAGCTTCCTTTCGATGGCCCTTGGCTCCGACACACACACTTGCTCAATCTTTGCATGAAGAAGATCAACTCCTTTTGATAGACTTGCTAGAGTCTCCAAGCTGTTGTTCAAGCTCAATCCTTCACACAATTCTTTCACCAATTCTCCAATGAATCTTGCTTAACCTTTTCCATGAGAATTCCCTCAATATATAGGAGAGAATGAATTAGTTATTTGGATAAGAATGATCCCAAAATATCAGGGAATCCAGTACTAGGATAACCATTCGAATGCCAACCCATCCTTCTAGAATATTCCCTTCTAGAAGCATCGAGAATTCATCTTTTTCCATGCTTTAGGAAGATTTCGCACCCTAGATGTTCAACACAGTGCGAGAAGTTCGCACCCTGTCTTAAGGCAGCCTGCGATAATCAGGCATTCTTGCACCCAAATATACTAGCAGCCTACGAACCTTCCTCAAAAATGAGTTTTCTGGGAAGAGATGAAAGTAACTTTTCTCAGGAGAAAGTTCTAATGAAGAGCCTAAGTACACCATCATCAATACATCATCATGACGACCAAAATCATGGGTAACAGAATGCCCCCCAAAGTATGAGGTTTGAATTAGTGATAGCCAAAATACTTTGTAAGATGAATGTGTGTGTCGGAAACCAGGAGCACATCTAATCGAAAACCTACAAACACCCAAGCATCTGCAGAATATCATATATACGAATTCTGAGGTAGGCATTCCCATAATCAGATCATAGACAGATGACATTGTAGACATAGGTCATGGCCACCAATCATACACTGTGGATCCATGCTGTCAAAATATAGCATAGCCACCAGGAATACACTGTGGATCTATGCGAGAAATTTCAAATTGAGACGACATATCCACGAGACATACACAGTGGATCTATGTGTCGCAGATTATACATACTCCATCGCAACCTGGACAAAAGAGATGATATCCAGGGTCTTCAATCGCATTGCCCAAAGTACGAATCAAACCATGTGATTACATGTGTTGAAGTCGAACATGGCAGAAACCACTTGATTACTAGTCATTGATGAAACCATTAACAAGTGCGAGGGAAATCACCATTGATGTCAATGACTCCTAAGGTACCCTAGTAAAATCCATTGAGTGTGAATGAATGAGTTGAAGTTGAACATCCGATGGAATCTTTCGATCAGGGGTCAATGATGGAAACCCACTGTCGAAAGCGAGGAAACCTGCCATTAAGGCATGCAAGCTCCAAGGTACCAAATAGTTTCTAAGTCTTGATTCCGGATAATGAGCTGAAGTTGACGGAACAAAACTCGTCACAGGAGGGCCTTGATGTATCCCCCATCAATGACACAAAATGACTAACATATTTTGAAGGTGAAATAGAGTATTATACAAATTGAACCAGACATAGGGAAGGCCGACACGGAGAGAATGGACAACTGCAAATGGCCGACTCAATAGAGGTTTCAGATGGACTTCTCTTGAACATATGAATGACACGACCAATGATTTGGAAGCATTGAATCAAAGACGACACCAGGAATGACCTTGTAGCAAATCAAATGAGAGGCAAATGGATTTCCCAAACCGGCTTCAAATGATGAATAGGGGTGGTCATGTTCAAGAGTGACACTTACCGCCAATCAATACAAACATGAAAACATTGTCATGCTGCTAAATTGAAGCTTTTAAGTGACCTAAAACACTAAATTGTCAAACCAGGGTTGGTAAACTTCGAGCTGATACACAATATGTGCAGGCAAGCGTCTAGTCTCTATTTGAATGCTATCCTAAGAAGAAAACACACACCTATTCTGAGAACTTGAATTCTAATAACTAACTCGAAACTGAGCATTTCCTACCAGGTCATAAACAAAAAAACAGTCTTGTGCTCAAATGTTGGTACTGCTATTTCTATTCAAAAGTGTGGTTCCACAAGATTATTTTATCTCTATGCCCAATCATCTACCATCATCATTTCTGTTTAATTTAGGACACACAGAGTATTGTCGAAAATGCATTCATTCTGAGCAACAAAAATCAATCTATTCTATCTACAGGAAAACATAGTACTTTCCTAACTACTGGTACCTGTTGGTCACTATAATTGCTTAATTAATTTCAAACAACCAAGTGAAACATAAATTATCAACCCAGGGAAGTCTTTTGTTTCAAAGATAGCTGCGCACTATATATGCTCAATTCCAAAAGCACTTAGTGTTGTAG
>ML785206.1:235856-248994 GCA_009831015.1 Picea engelmannii | reverse complement strand
GTCAGAAGTTTTATCTCCTATTGGTCTTTTTGAGGGTCCTATGGCCTTCAATGTCACAGCTGTAGTTGTTATCTGTGAAATTACAGAGTTAGGGTTCCTGAGCAGGTTGTGTATTCTCTCTGGGTCAACTGTGTCATCCAGGGTTGGATCATCAAGATTTTGAGTTTGCTGATGTATGGTGTTTCATGGTTCTAGATTTTGTTCTACAGTTTCCTCGCCCAGAATTTCAGTCTCAATTTCTATCGCTCTTTGAGTGGAGGTTTCTTCTTCTTTTTGGGATTTTGTATTTTTTATAAATCTACCTCTAGGATCTCTATTTCTCATGAAATCATATTAAAAATGAAATGAAAGACTAAGATTGAGTTTCAGAGTACCTGTGATAACTGATATGTCGGTTTTCACCCTTTTGTTTCCACAGCTGCTCTTACTATCAACCTGCTAACACACCAAACCAAGCTAAATGCAGTTCAAAACTAATCAAAACAACTGTCTTCTTACCTTTTAAACAGCTCCCTGACAACGGCGCCAAAAATGTCAGGCTGCTAAGTTGAAGCTTTTAAGTGACCTGAAACACTAAATTGTCAAACCAGGGTTGGTAAACTTCGAGCTGATACACAATATGTGCAGGCAAGCATCTAGTCTCTATCTGAATGCTATCCTAAGAAGAAAACACACACCTATTCTGAGAACTTGAATTCTAATAACTAACTTGAAACTAAGCATTTCCTACCAGGTCATAAACAGAAAAATAGTCTTGTGCTCAAATGCTGGTACTGCTATTTCTATTCAAAAGTGTGGTTCCACAAGATTATTTTATCTCTATGCCCAATCATCTACCATCATCGTTTCTGTTTAATTTAGGACACACAGAGTATTGTCGAAAATGCATTCATTCTGAGCAGTAAAAATCAATCTATTCTATCTACAGGAAAACAGAGTACTTTCCTAACTACTGGTACCAGGAGCTCCTTTTTGTTCTAACTGTAATCTAACTATTCTACGCAGGCACGGTAGCTACTGTCTAACAAAGAAGAATGCATACTAATTCTGAGTTATATTCAAATTGAAAATGAAAAGCTAAACAATACCACGCTCGTACTCTTAAACCCTACAGGCATCAACCATGTGTTTCGTATTCACCAACGCAAAAGATGACAGTATATGGGAAATGATTTTGTTGGAGAATGATTACACACAATTCTGAAGAGACTAAATCTTTAACACATTGTGAGCTACAGATATATCATTCATATAAGCAAAGGCTACCACACTGAAAACAACTAAATCTATGAACGCACAAAACTAAATCTATTGCAAAATAATGTAGCGACTTGCACCGGTTTGGCGGGCCCAACCAAATGGCACAAACGTTGTGGGAAATGACCAGAGCCGACTAGATCATTCTACACAAATATATTGTAACTTCACGCCTCATTAACTCATCAAAACAGTACTCAGATCATATAACAGTCAAGTAATAGAACGTAACAACAGTCTGTATTCAAAGCATAGGTTCACGGTATCACATAATCCAACAACGATAACAAATAGCAATAGCAACAGTAACCCGTTCTCAGCAGTGATCCTGGGTTTTAATAGAAGTCTTATTGTTCATAACAGTTGAAAACAAAGATGCATAGAAACAAACGGATCCCTGATCCGAGAATAGTCGTGGAATCCAGTTAAAACGTATTTCACATCTTCGTGACACGTAGTGTCACGAAGTGTGAATGATGAAGAATAATTGATCCAGGTTTATCATTATGCTCTCGAGCACTCTGTGGCGATGACTCCAGCTGGCCTGTGAATCTTTCTATCTTTCATTCGAACCATAACGCACACCATAATGCACAGATCCCGAACGGTTCCACTGGTACCTCCACGGGTGCGGGTTGGTACCTGGTACCGGCATCCTGTTCCAAGAATAGCAGCGGTACCTAACCCAAACGGTATTAGTTCCATAATCAATTTAAAGCATTAAAGTGCATAAAAATAGTTTGAAATGCAAAGATACCTTAGGTGACCCCTTTGAATGGTAGGGAGATGTTAAGTATGTCAAAATGAGGTCAAAAGGGTGGTACTGGCATATAAATGGAGGTCTGTAGTATATAATATAGGCAAAGATCATGGTCAAAACTGGGGACCAACAAACATATCCCTTTCCCAAATTTTCCCCCACCATTTCTGGTGAGTACCTCTTTATTTTTACGCAAGCTTGAGGAGGATAGCATATGCTTGTTGATATAAGCTCATCCTTCAAATGAGTCCCTTGGAGTATGTTTAACAAACCCTAAGAAGGAGTGGTTTGGTCCCATTACGGGTCTATCAATGTTTGTTTAATGAGTCCAGAGATAGAAAACTCTCAGGTTTTTCATGATTATAGAGTTTGGAAAAACACTTAAAAGAGAACTCTCTCAGTTTCTTTTTCGTAAAATAGTCTAGATGAGACCGAAAAAGAGATAAATTATTGCTCACTAGACACTTACTTCAAATACTTTATCGAGCGTGAAAATAGCAAGGTCGCTCAGTGATCTTTTCATGTTTAGAGAGTCTAAAAGAGTGTAAAGAGGACTCCAGGGGGGTTCATTTTTCGTATAACCTTGTTGAGCTCGAAAAAGTGATAAAAGTATGCTCAATCACGTTCTCATGTATTTTCGAGCGTGAGAACGGACAAAGACCACGCTCGAGGTTTTATACAAAAACCATAAAAAACAATCAAAACACACGATGGAAAAAGAAAAACTATGTCCGCATCCCGATACATGACCATCAAAGTTGTTTTGCCTGCAAAAGTTATACTCAAAAGGACATTAAGGATTAGGGTTTAATAGATAAATAATCATTAAAAACCAAATGACATAGTAAAAGTAAATAAAAAGGAGTAACAACTCTTTTACCATATCATTTTTACCTTTCCACTATTTGAGCTCAAAAAACCCCTCTTTTACCCTCTAAGTTCAGCATCAGATTGTAGGATTTATGAGTGTCCATTCAGCGAGCCGTCAGCGATAGTAAGGTTGACTCTTTGTCCTTAGCACTTTCATGGTTTAATTTTGTAATTTCACTGGTTAAAATTTCATTTTTCATCTGATTTTACAAGCCCCACTTGTGCGCTGCCATTCTCGCAGGTAGGCTACACAGGACCTGTGAGAATGGGGCATTCTTGCAGGTGAGCCTAAGGCAGCCTGCGAGGTTCTCGTACTGTGCACACAGGGCACCTACGAGAACTGCAAGGCTCAAAAATTTTTAAAAAATTTACCCAATGAACAAGAATCAAATCATGAAAAATGCTGCTAAACTTCTTATTGTGCCTCTTATGCAGATAATTGGCCATCAGAATGGTGCTTGAATGGCGCAAAAGAGAGCACAAAGAAGACAATGCAATGGACGAAAATCATCCACCTACTATTGCTGCTTTGAGAAACTGTGGACTCCTGAAGTACTTTCGTATCCCAGGTATGAGGGCCCAAGTCAGGTTGTTAGAGTACCTACTGCGTATGTGGGACCCTGATCAGCAGGTATTTCATGTGGGGGTCCACACACTATCCTTAGATATTGAGGACATTTATTTTTTGACTGGATTGTCACGGCGCAGGCACTATGTGAGCCTGACTGGTAGCAAAGGTGGTGGGCTATAGATGAGTGATTATTGTCGTTTACACTGTGTTCCCGAGGCTAAGAGAAAGAAAGGAAAAGTAGTTATTTGGAGGGTACGAGATTTGACCCTCCGTACTATCCTATTCACCATAGCTTGGATGGCTGGGAGTTTTGCTCCTCACATGGCATTACAGAGTTACTTCCTGTATGCTATTGAGTGTACTGAACCTTGGGTATTCAACTGGGTAGATGTTGTGCTTCACAGTATAAAAAAGAAGTTGACCAAATGTAGACGAGGTGACCTAAAGCAATTCGGGTATAGATCTTTGTTGGTGTCCTTCTTTCTTGAGAGGGTTCCCTTACTAAGATTGCAGGTTGAGTGGAATTTACCGACTCCCAGGGATCCAAGGATGCTAAGATGGTGTCGGCTCATGGCCCAGCACGTAGCAGAACCGATCATCAAGTATGATGATACTTTCTTTGACTGGCTTCAACCACAAATGTTGATGGTTGATGACTATGCTTATGTCGGGTTGGATTTCCGAGAAGATCCAGACTTATTGCTGCCAAAGGATGCTCAGTGGGGTGACCTTGGTTAGAAGTACACACATTTTCTCTTTTTAAATGTTTTGTGAATTTTTATCATATTCAAATGTTGTTTTTTTTTATATGTTCGTCCAAAGACTAATACAAAATTCATTTTTTGATAACACAGATGTTGGACCATACCGACCTCTTGGTACTTCTCCCATTCAATGACGAGGAGAGGTAGCAGCAAGGCCACAATATGCCAAAGATTATCAGGTGGTGGAAGAAAATCTAGAGGCCCTAACCGCAGATATTCCAGAGATGCCTCTAGAAGAGGTTCCACGACGTGATCAACATCATACTGTAGGAGTATCAGCATCTATGAGTTGACTGCTCTGTAGGGTTGATCAGGAAGTCGTGTGTTACCATGAATGTCATCCATGGCATCACTTTGTAGAAGCTATGAGCTTCAAATTTTGATATTTTGGTCTTCGGACAAAACTTTTTTGTAAAAAACTCTTTTGACCGTTATATATACAAACGACTTCTACCGGTTTATCATGTGTTGTGTGAACATTGATGTGATTGATTTATAAATGATTCAAATGTCTCTCTAATACATAATTATCCAATGCATCTGTTAATGTATTCAGACATCTAGGAATATGTTGATATTCAATGTAATCGAAATAATGCTCCAAGAGGCGAATTCGCAAATACACCCGTAACAAAGTAGGACTTCGAATGGTATATACATTACTTAACTGTAGTACTACTAGCTGTGAATTAAGTCGCACAACCAAATGACGAATTTCGAGCTAGATAACATCAACCAATAATTCAATAATGGTGCTATACTCTGCAATGTTGTTGGTCGCACGGCCGAGACACACACCTCGTAAGGAGACAAGTTTGTTTGTAGGGGTGTAAATTGCCCATGCAGCGGAAGTAAGGTTCTGAGTACTACGGCTAGCACCATCAGCAAAGCCAATATAGGGTAGCGAAGACTTCGACATCTGGAAATCAGACACAATGTCACATAAGGGCAGAGACCAGATAACGACAAAAGCAAACTATATTAACACCTAAAAAGTATGATACATTAAAAATACAAGTACTTGTGCATAGATGATTTTATGCATAGTACTTCTTCAAGTACAACCCATTCCTGGGTTCACTCAAAGGGATACCATCATAATCTACCAACTCATAAGCTCCTTTTTCCAAAACTCGTCGAATGATATAAGGACCGCGCCACATGGCTTCGAATTTTCCAGCTCCTAACATATCTCGATCTTGTTCATAAAGAAGAACAATATCACCTTCAGAGAAAATGCAAGTCTTGACATGCTTGTCGTATTGGGCCTTGACACGTTTTTTCTGAGCTTCTATGACTAGGGTGGCATCACGTCGAGTTTCATCTAATCGCATAAGATACAAAAGACGTTCTTCCTCAGTAGAAGTGTTGGATAGGAGTTCAATAGCCAGTTTTAAAGAGGGTATTTCACATTCAATAGGGAGAATGGTTTCCACACCATAGACTAATCGAAAATGTGTAAACCCAGTAGCGGACTTGACAGATGTCCGGTACGCCCACAATGCCGAAAACAACATTGTGTGCCAACTTGCTTTATTAATCCCTATCATCCGTCAAAGCATAGTTATGAGACCTTTGTTAATCGCTTCGACTTGGTCATTGGCTTGTGGGTAATAGGGTGTTGAGTTATCATGGCGAAGACCCAACTTTTCAGTAAGTTTGGACATCATAAAATTCCTAAAGTGGCTACCGCGATCAGTGACGATAGCTTGGGGAACACCAAAGTGAGCTATGACGTGATTAAAAATAAATAATGATGTGGTCTTTCCAGTGTTGTCAAATGTCGGCATCGCCTCGGCCCATTTCGTAAAGTAATCAATGGCTACAATAATGTAACCATGCCCCCTGGCCGAGTGAGGGTGACATGTCATGAAATCGACGCCCCATTTCGTAAAGGGACCAACTAAGACCACAGGGTGAAGAGGAGCAGGATGTGACCGAATCTTCTGATTATAGGTATGGCAGGCATGGAATTTCTGAATGGTGGTGATGCAATCGTTAAATAATGAAGGACAAAAATACCCTGCTCGTAAGAACTTCTGGGCAGTAGCATACCCAGACATATGACCACCACATGCTCCAGAATGGTAGTCATTCAGAGCTTTCTCATCTTCATCGAATGTTAGACAACATCGAAAAATAGAGTCAATCCCCTGATGATAAAGAGTATCCCCGAGGACAATGTATTGATGAGCTTGGTATCAGATGCGACATCGTTCAGTACAGGAAAAAGTTAGCCAAAAAGTCTGGGTTTGGAGATATATAATGATATCCCCATACCAAAGATCATCAGTGCTAATAAGGAAAAGCAACTCATCGGGTAATGAATCAGCTGCTACATTTTCCATTGTAGAATGGGGAAATTCACATATCAACTCAGCAAAAGCTAAGGACTTCTTGGACTTGGTGCGTTCGAATTCCAAGTCAAATTCCTGGAGTATGACAATCCATTTGGAGTATTTTCCCCCTAGAGTTTTACGTGTTAGAAGGTGTTTCATAGGGTTGCAATGTGAAATCACTGTAGTCTTGCGTGAGAGGATATAGTGCCAGAAGTGTTGGATGGCTTGGACGACAGCCAAGGCCATTTTCTCGACATGTTGACACTTGATTTCGGTCGGCGTGAGACTTCGACTCAAGTAGTAAATAACATGTTCGTCGTGAGCATCATCCTCTTGGACGAGAACCATGCCAATGGTGTAATTGGATGCAACAAGGTAAAGGAAATAATCACGACTATAATCGGGGGGAAAGATAAGCGGAGCTCGCGTTAGAGACAATTTCAAAGAGTCAAAAGCATTGTTGGCAATGGTATCCCAGACAAACTTTGAATTCTTCTTTAATAGCTGCGTAAATCCACGAGTTATCTCGGCATAATTTGGGATAAAACGATGAAGAAATTTTTCTTTCACCTGCAAACTTTGCAACTGGCGAAGTGTGGAAGGAGGAGGGAGATTAAGGATCACCTCAACCTTTAAAGGATCCACCCAAATCCCTTGACGTGAAACGTTGAAACCTAGAAGACAGCCGGATTCTACGCAAAAGACACACTGATGAGGATTTAAATGTATACGATAGAACTGACAGTGAACAAAAATGGCTCGGAGGTGGGTAGGGTGATTGACTCTGCACATAGAATGAGCAGGTAAATCGTCCAAATAGGGTTGAACAATTTGCTTGATATCATGAAAAGCATAAGACATAGCGCGTTGAAAAGTTGCGCCCGCATTCTTAAGACCGAAAGGAAGTTTCTGATAGGCAAAAGTACCCCAAGGACAAATAAAAGCAGTCTTATGTTGATCTTCAGGAAGAATGTTGATTTGATTATACTCGGAGAAACCATCCATAAGAGAGAATATTTCACTTCCGGCGCAATCATCGACAATCTGATCGATGAAGGGGGTAGGAAAGTTGTCTTTGGGACAAGCTTTGTGAATATCCCTATAATCAATGCACACACGAACGGTGCCTTGTTTCTTGTCGATCGGGACAAGATTGGAAACCCAGTCTGTGAGAGCCACCAAATAAATAAAGCCGTCTTTAAGAAGTTTCTCGACTTTGAGCTTGATAGCAGCCACTTTACGTGGGTAAACTAGACGAAGGCATTTTCGGACGAGTTTAGCTCTGGGGTATGTCTTTATCTCATGTATGACAATCGCAGGGTCGATACTTGGCATTTTTTCGTAGCTCCAGGCAAAGATGTCATGAAATTATTTGAAAAGGGACGTATAGGTGATGATTTCGTCGGAAGAACACGAAGCTCCAATATGGACATTTTCAACAATCCCAGGTTTGATGGATATGTCAATGGGAATAGTGGGCAAAATATTGCTTAAGTTCCTTTTGGCAAACACATCGTGTGTAGCCTCGGGAACTGTCAAGATAACAACAATGGTTGACGGAGTTGAAATCCATTGGTAGTTCTCAAGAGTATGCTGCTCCAGAAAGAGGATAGAACAATGATGCCCATCGTTCCAAGGGGTGTCCTCCATGATGAACATGATCATCTCATCAGTGGGAAAAATAACATGAAAAGGATCGGGAGACAACACATCAAGAGAGGGGGTAGAAGGAGTGGCCAATTGAATGGCCTGATAGGAATATTCAACCAGACTTAACGACATTGTGTCACCAAAACAAAGATGATCTCCAGGGTCAGGGACTATCCAGGGGTCATGAGATGCAGGAAATTCGTGAGGCAAAGTAGAGATCATGTTGATAGAAGCAACAGACGAGCATGGAACATCGGGCGGTGGAATGGGGAAAGTACCCATTAACGAGGAGTCCTTTAGAAGGCCTACACTGACGTTCCCATAACCCGGTGGGGTTTTAGCAATAAACGGTATGTTGCCAGTACGGGTATCAGAATTGAAGAAGGCAAGTTGGTCGATGGTAACAACCTTTCCTTGATGAGGGAAATGTACTACACGAAAAAGTGTCGACACAATGACGTGCATGGAATCGATCTAGCTGCGGCCAAGCAAAAGATTATAATCAAGGGGAGTGTCAAAGACTTCCACTTCGAATTGGACCGTTTTACCTTCTAACATGATGGGAAATGAAGGAAGAACACCGTAGGGCTTAAAACCAGAGCCATTGAAGGCTTTAAGAGTTTTCTGGGATTCACTCAAATAAGGACAGCCAATGGCTTTCCAACAAGCAAGAGACATAACACAAGTCGAGGCACCCTCATCAATAACGGTTCGACAAATGTTTTTGTCAGAGACAACCACTTGGATTTGGAATGCAAGTTGAGAGGGTAACCTAGGAATATGATCTTCCAAGTCAAATAGTATTAAATTCGTATCCATCAGGTCAATTCCACCGATATCTTTCAACAGTGCCTTCCATTGTGCGGGAAAATTTTGAAGGACTTCAAGGGCTGACATCGTAGAAGGTGCTTGGGCTATATCTTCAACAATGTTTTAGTTCTGGGCCACACGAGCATGAGGATTGAAAGCCGATTTTCGAACGACACCCTTTAGGGGGGGGTCGCAGAACTGTGTCGAGGCTCGGTCATTTCAGATGAAGAGGACCGTTAGTAGGTGGAGTCACTGGAGAGGGTTGTACCAAAGAAGGTGGTAAATCATCAACCTTCTCCTTAGAGGGAGAATAATCTTTGGCTCGAGTAGTGAATGCAATGTTTTTCTGCTTAGAATCACCAGTACACATCAAAACATATGATGTTGTAGAAGAGGAGGGTTGGTCGTGAATGACCAACTGAGCCTGTTGTTGAGATGGGAAGGGTTGGGACAAGACATTTGGTGTAGGTGGTTTTGGAACTCCTTGAAGGAACTTAGTGACCTCAACACATCGTGGAAAATCCTTCATGTAGTGATCATCACCATAGATAAGGCAAGGGTATCGTGGTTTGCGCTTATCCCGATCGTCAATAGGGGTAGTTTTGGTTTGCTCTGCTTGAGAATTATTTTTTCCCTCCTTATTCTTGCCTCTCCCCTTTTTAGATTTGTTTTTAACGGCTGGGGTAGATTGGACTGCATTTACCTCAGAAGTCTTGTCGGTGGGAGTAGAAGGAGATAGAGCATTTTGGACATTAGAAGAAGCAGATTTAGGGTTGGTGCTTGAAGCAGAATGTGATTGGGTCTGTGCAGTACGAATCACACCATCAGCTGCATGCGAGGTAGTTGGAGTAGTTGAAGTGCTGGAAGTATTAGGATGATGTAAGTCAGGTAGTAAATCATAAAGGGTTCCCGTTTGTGAGTAAACGAGGTCAAGATATTGAGCACGACTTATAGCCTGCTCTTCCGTGACTATGCCACCCATGGAAATGTCCTTATTGATTTCGTTCACAAATGATTTTGTAAACCATTCTACCAGTAACTGATCGAGAAGCTCAATTTTAATGAGACGTCGTCTGCTTGCCACTCATGGATGTGATCAGATATATGAGTGCCTTTAGTCTGTTTGAAGGAAGTCAAAATCTCGGTCCCGGTATCATAACGGATCGGTAACTTGTAATGCGTAAGGAAAGCCATAGCTAGGGTGTTGAAATTAGAGAAGAAACCTCATGGTAATTCAACATACCACTTCGCAGCAGACCCAGTAAGGGTTCGTTAAAAAAGACGTAAAAAAATAGAGTCATCCATCAACGATTTGGATGAACACCATAGGTGAAAAGTCATAACGTGGTTGTTTGGGTCCTCTCCCACTTTGCTGTTGAATTTAGGAATGTCCGATGGAAGCTTGGATGGGATAACAGGCCATTAGGGAGAGTGATGAATATGATCATTTAAAATCCTTGACAAATCCAACAAATCCAAAGTGGCGAGAAAGGGTAACTGTCGATTCACTTGTGGGTACTGGTGGCTTTGGGGAGGAAGACCTGTCCGTAAACCAGTAGGACCATAAGCAGTCTGCATATAATGTGAAGACCCAGGCAAATGTGGTTGTGGTTGGAGAGGATAATAGCTCATAGGAGTATACCCTGGAAAAAGAGCTTGAGTTTGAGCATTCACCCCCCAAATAGGATTGAACGAACCAAGATATGGTTGGCCCATGCTAGGTGGTGTTACTGATGCAACTGGAAACTGCTGCCCCCCAGTCGATTGAGAAGGATTTTGTATCAACTGATTCCAATAATGGGCCAAGGATGGAGGTATGTTTTTCCCATAAGGTGGGGTCGGTACTCCCATCGAAGGTGGTGTTCCAATTGGAGGTAATGTTCCAATTGGGATTTTCCCACTGAGAGGGGATTGAGCAATACCACCTTGGTGAAATTGTCCACCAACCATAAACTGATAATTAGGAGTTAAGGACAGAATAGCACCACTAGGATTAGGATTACCAGTAGAGGACGAACAAGGTCCTCCAAAAGGAAACTGAGGGAGTGTTGGGACAAAACCAGGAAGAAAGTGCCCAGAAGAAGAAGGACCACTATGAGATCTAGATGGAGTTTGCACAGAAGTAGGAATGGAAGCATTCAACGCACGTTCACCAGGTGGTAGTGTCTGGGCGACATTGGGCATTCGCGGTGTATTTATGGGAGCTAGACTAACTACAAAAAACTTGGTTGGAACACTTGTAGTAGTTACAAGATGGGCCATTTCGGCAGGGATGGTAAAGTGATAAGTGGTAGACACCAGTACTGTCTCTGTACCATATATTTCAGAAATCACAGGTGGGTTGATCTCGGAAATCACAAGTGAACCTGGACCGAAAAGGTCTCACCGAAAAATGTCCATAGACCAAAAAGGATCTTGGTCCCCAGGTCCAGTTGGAGATCCGGAATACACAACAATTAAGTCTCTGGAAGAGTTTGCTCGCATAAAACGTCTCTCAAAATCAGGGTGAAGTCAAAAGTCCTCTCGAGTATTTGTAATTCAAAAATTTTGTAGAGAGTCAGTTCGTTCCACTTGTGATGTGGTGATGACTGTGGCTTCACTTTGTCGAGGAGAGCGCTCAGGTGTACTTGTAGGCAAGGGTTGAGAACCTTCCAGATGCTCTAGAGATAAACCCTGCATTCTACGTGAACGACATGGGGGAGACATTGTAAACGGAACTATTGTAAATGAGTAAAAAAGTTCGCGAAGAAAATCCTATGGTCAACTTTGAGAAACAAACAACACGCGCTAATAAACAAAATCTAGGAAGCAACACCAAGCAAATGAGACCTTCTAATGTCGAAGCCACTAGTTGGTGATGAAAACCAACGTCACAACAATGAGATGAGAATGGGATGGGCTAGGGTGGAAAATTTACGCTGAAGACCTACTTAACGGACATACACCCTGGTGCAAGTTCCCACACATAATTGTGGGTATACCCTCCAAGGAGCTCGAGCGAGTTTGGTCAACGTCAATTCCAGGTACCTTCAAGACTTTCCCCTCCATAGTCACTGTTATCACTCAATTTGTAGGAAGGGTTTAGGTAGCTTGAGTCAAGGCTTCAAACTGGCTTAACAGGAGCTTCCCCACCCACTGTCACCTCGATGGGGAGCTCTTTCTATTTAGGGTGGCTAATCCCAAGGGAGACGTCCCTAGTAATCTGTTGTTCTGAAGGAGAAGGATCGACGTTCAAGGCTTCAAAGATTAAGGATAGGCTTCCCTTCACAGATTACTGCCAATAGAGATAGTCAAGGAGAAAATCTTCCACTGAATGGCACCTGTTTGCGAGACAAGACAAAAAGAACTAGAAAATGTGTTGCAGTGGGTTAGCACTTCACAATATCAATGACTATCCTGAATATATATATATGAGCAATGATGAAATGTAATTATTGACGAAGTCAATGATTGCTAGACAAAGATAAAGGCTTATAACACTTCTTCAATAAGTACGAACTGATATTCAATGTACAAATTCAACCTTATTATATCACAATGCAGTAAATATCATAAATCTTCTCATATATAAATACTGTTGCTGCGTCACAATTGCAAATTGAGGGTGACGTCATCCCTAATTCATGTTGTTTTTTGGAAGGAAAAAAGTGAACGGTTTTGCACAATAAGCCAAGGAAAGTAATCTATGCTTCAATGCCAACCAAACCACAACATTTTACACTTAGACAATGGTTAAAAGAGGCTTAACGTCATCAATTTTGTTGCTGATATAAAGGTGATGTCAGCCCTAAATTAGGTTAGTTTGAGAGACAAAGAAGTGGTTGTTTTACAAAAAAGAACAATGAAAATGCTCAACACATCAATTCCAATCAAAGGATGACCTAGCTGCAATTTTATACCAATTAAAAGTTTAATATAGGCATGATGTCATCTAGCTAGTTAGGGTTAGTAGGGTTAGTTAGGGTTTCAAATTGAAAGAGTTTGAAAGATTTGTTTGAACATCAAAGACTCAACGTTGTAACTTAAGACCAGTGCCTTGGGTATTATGGAGTCAAGGAGAGAGACTAATGGCTTGGGAGAATCTAAATCTAAGGACGAGAGAGTTAGGCTTGATGGT
>ML785206.1:208642-229910 GCA_009831015.1 Picea engelmannii | reverse complement strand
CAATGACAAAAACACCATATGCATGCCAAAAATGATCCTCCTCAAGTGTAGCGCCTCACTCCAAGAGCAAATATCCAAGACAAAAGATAAAAGAGCCACTCTCACAAGAGAGAAAGTTATGTTATATCCAAATGAGGGTAAAACATCCTCAATTTATATCATTCTCATGACCTTTAATTAAAATTTGGTCATTAACAATAGCCGACAAGGCTGAATTTACAATATTTCATTATCTGTCACTTAAAATGCCAAAAATGTCATAATAGAGCTAAAATGGGAGACGTTAAGCCCCTCTGGGGGAGACATTGTCCCTTCTTGGGCACAATCAGCATCCAAGGAGTAAAACGTTGGCCCCTCTGGGCCTCCTGCAAGCTGCCACATGTGCCACAAGGTCCAAACACGCTGCCACATCCTCCAGGAAACGTCCAATCTGCCCTGGTGGTGTCCTGCCCATCAAAGCAATCATACCACCTGCAGGGGTTGATCCCCCATAGGCCAATCTTTGCCAAAAATGTCCTGATGAGGGCATCCTTCTTCTTCTACATGTAAGGGCTCATCACAACTCTGTCCTGCCTCTGCCATCCCAGCAACCATCTGATGGGCTCTTCAGCCCCATGGAGGTCCGAGCTAATCATCTCCCCATGTGCACCGATCCTCTGGTACCTGTCCACCGGGTATGGTCCTGCACATCAAAGACTATGTCCTCCATGGGCTCATCAGTCCTAAATATCATAGCAATGTAAATCATATCTCATCATTAAATTTATCAAACATATCCATGAAATCCCTAACAAATCATCTAAGAGCTCAAAGACATTACACAGATCTACCATACAAACCTAAGGAAACTAACAGGATAACCTATTGGGCCAATACCCACAGGAAATGGAAAGTTTCCTTAAAGGATCATTCAAGCCATGTGTAATGAGATGATATGGTTTTTAGGGATGTCCAGTCATAGTAAGACCAAGGGTTGGTGTTGTCTATGGGTGCCTTTGTAGGAGGCGAGCTATACCCGTCATGGATGCATTTTTTCCAAGCCCTTTATTTGCCTTATCTTTATTTTATTGCTTTTTTACTACAAGGTCTGATGAAGAGGACACTGCCTTGCCTTGGTGGACAGAGCTGACAGCATTACCCACTAGTATCTTCACAGAAATGAGAATGCTAGCTCATGATGAGACCCCCTTTCCTTTGGCCATGCAACCAAAGGTCACTGCCCTGGTTTGGTGACTAGATGTTGGTAATGTCATACTGCTAAATACCTATGAACATAATGGGCCAACTTGTGATGAGACCTCCCATCCTCTTGGTTAGCTCTTGCATTTATTTATTTATCATTTTTCTTAGGGCCCCTTAGTTTCTTATCGAGAGGCCCTTTATTGCCTTCTCGGAGATCCCCTGGGCGAAGCATCTCTAGGTTTTCATTTCCTATGGATTTTATCTTTTACCAGTTGCTTTACCCCCTGGGCCTTTATCCCTTCTTCCCACAGGACAAAGTGTACCCTGGAAGGTCATCCTAATGGCCAGACTAGGGGAATGGGATGGATGAGCGGGGTATAAGATGAAAAAAATGATAAGATGGTGGGAGCGGACGATGGCTCTGCAAACCCCCCTTGGTGGCTAACCAAAACCCATGAATACCATCTTGCTAAGTTGCCCCATCAATCACCCCAACAATGGTCAAGTGGATTAGTGTAAGATCCAAGCAGTCATCCGAAATGAAAGGAACCTAATGCATACATAAGAAGGTTATAACAATCAAATATGACACATACTATGATACCTCAGACCAATTACCTCATGGAGCAAGAGTCTTCTCCGATGCAAGGCTAGGCCGGTGGTGATGGAAGCTGCCACTGCTGACAGGACAAGTTTGGCTGAGAAGAAGAAAGATGGGCCCTCCAGGGCCATGCTCAAGTCACTCCTGCTCTCGGTACTCGATGTCTAGGACCATGTGGGCCTCGAGACATGATCTCCTAGTTATCCCTAAATATCGGGGATAACAGTCACCTTAGGTAAGAACCTAGAAAGATAGGCCACTAAGGTCACCACCAACAACAATAAAGCCTGGGGGGACAGTTGACAGTCTGATCCACACACAAGGGCAGGGTATCTAGCCCGAAATCAACTCAAAAGGCTTCCACTCATCATTGTGGGTATACCTCTGAGTGATCCCCATAATACGTGCAATCTCTACACTGATATCAACAAAGTAGGGTGAGTAACTCTGCCAATATCAATGCGACCTCATGTTTGACCCTTGTGTAAGAAGGGCTTCCCAGGACAAGATGTTGAAAATGGAATTTAACACTCCCTAACACAAGATGTTATTGTGTGTTTTGTGCTTTTGGAGAGTGTATCTCTCTTCCTACTCCAAAACGCTAGCCTAGATAAATGTTGGTGTAATAGAGCCGTAGAAAAGAGTTACTAGTTAAATTTTATAATTGCGCAGTGTTATTAAGAGCGGTTGTTTACTCAAAGGAAATGGAGATGAAACTTATGTTGTATGACTCTGACCCAACAATGCATGGATGAGAATGAAATATATCACTTTTCGTTCAATGAATCCTATGTATGGGAGGGAAAGAGAAAGTTTTCCAGATCAACCTTGAACTACAATGCAAAATTTCCTTTCAAATGCAAATGCAACAAATCACACATCAAAGAACAAGACTCTATTGCTTCTTTTCAACAATTTCAACAATTTGATTTTCAATGTTTTCGAAGACAAAAACGATTTTTTGAAAGAAAAAATTTTGTTCACATTCAAAAAAGGACCCTCACTATGCCAATGAGAGTACAGAAAATCAGAAAACCAATGAACAAGCAATGATAATAACCCAATCCACTCTTTCAATGAAAACAAAAATAAAGGGCAAACCAATGTAGTCGTTTCAAATGCATAAGAAAAATGACCTTTCAAACAATCAACAAATGAGAAAAGACCATGAAAACTCAACTTTCAACCAAGCACTGGTTCTTCACTAATCAAAGACACTCAGATTCTGAAGTCAGAAAAAATGGTTTTGCCAAGAAAAGTCAAGAAACAAAAGTCAAGACAAAAATGACAAGAAGAGCCTTGAAATCCTAAGACTATTTATGCATGCAAATGAAGACAAGAAAGACACCAATAAATGGTCCAAGAAACTCTTATGAGGCACCTAGACTAATCTGGGAAGTTGAAGATGGCATAACTCAAATCCAAAATTTTGAAAAAATAGGTTTGCAGGCTGGCAATACTACACAGTGTGAGAATTAGGCATTCTCGCAGGTGTCCTTTGAGCAAAGTGAGAGAACCTCACACTGCAACCTAAAGGCAGAGTGTGAACTCTGTGGATTCTCGTAGGCTACAGTGAAGTACAGTGCAAGAACCTTTGAAATTAGTCAAATTTTTGGAAAATGAAGCAAAATTTTAAAAGGCCTCTGGACCCAAAGGGTCTATCAGGATATCCTGAAGACTCAGAGATTGATAGGAAAGGAGAAAAGTGAAACAAGAGCAAATGGCCACAGAAAAATACCAAAATCCACAAATAAAAATGGGATGATCCCCAGTGGAGTCACCAATTTTTTTATTGGATAAATTTGTAGGTGCGGACACTAATAGATCCCCCTAGATCCACCTGGATCTAGAACAAAACAGGACAGGACATGACTCTTTCCCTATGTTTTTACCATTGAATTAACTAGGAGGCAAGACCAAACAACATACCTTATTGTCACTTCCTATATTCTTTGTTTCTGCCGCTTCGCTCCAGTGCTCTCGTGTAGTCAAGACCAAGACAACACAAACCAACCAAAGTGAAGATAGCACAATCTATTCAATAGTCAACCTATGAGTATGATCAAGGAATTACACAATAAAGTGGAAATAGCTTTATGGGAAAGGGACATGCGACGATATCATATTAATTGAAAGTAAAGATTACAACCTGGGCCTTGATGTCGCAAAATTCCTTTCGATGGCCCTTGGCTCCGACACACACAATTGCTCAATCTTTGCATGAAGAAGATCAACTCCTTTTGATAGATTTGCTGGAGTCTCCAAGCTGCTGTTCAAGCTCAATCCTTCACACAATTCTTTCACCAATTCTCCAATGAATATTGCTTATCCTTTTCCATGAGAATTCCCTCAATATATAGGAGAGAATTAATTAGTTACTTGGATAAGAATGATCCCAAAATATCAGGGAATCCAGCACTAGGATAACCATTCGAATGCCAACCCATCCTTCTAGAAGATTCCCTTCTAGAAGCATCGAGAATTCATCTTTTTCCATGATTTAGGAAGAGTTCGCACCCTATATGTTCAACAAACTGTGAGAAGTTCACACCCTAGCTTAAGGCAGCCTGCGAGAATCAGACATTCTCGCACCCAAATACACTAGCAGCCTGCGAACCTTCTTCAAAAATGAGTTTTCTGGGAAGAGATGAAGGTAACTTTTCTCAGGAGAAAGTTCTAATGAAGAGCCTGAGTACACCATCATCAATACATCATCATGATGACCAAAATCATGGGTAACAACTACCTTCTTAGTTTCTGGGTTCCAAAGCTTATAACCTTTGAGACCATATTTATATCCAATAAAGATACACTTTTCAGGATTCTTATCTAGCTTACTCATGTTTTCTTTTGGAACATGAACATATGCATCACAAACAAATACCTTGATATGTGTGAGAGAATGTTCCTTACCAATCCATACCTCTTGTGGAGTCTTTTTGATCCAGGTGGATATCGGTGGCTACCCACCTTTTCCAACTGGCTTAAAACAGTTTTCTGGCAATTTTGGCAATTTACCATTTTTAGCAGTTTTTACTTCCGGGGCCATTTTGAGGGCCCCAAAATGAATCCACTTGATTTTACCTTTCCAATGGGATATCATACACCTAAAACGGAGATCATATGCAAAATTTACGACCCCGAGAAGTTAATGTACTAACCTACCCAAACAGGGCCCACATGACTTTTGGCGCTTCATATCCTAGGGTTAGGTTTTTGGATTTCTAGGGTTTTTGGAATTCTTGTTTATTGTAAAAAGGCCTTCATATCCTCACTATAATGATATTCTTATGAATGAGTGCAGCCATCACATCTCTTCTCAGAGATAATCTGCCACCATTCCAACATGCTTGTTTCTACTACATTTTATAGTTTCATCTTATTTCATTATTGAATAGAAAACTAGTTTTACTATATCTCTGTTATTTTGTGTTAAACACCTATTAATAATCTGTATTCATTTCATTTTTCTCATAAAATCTGGATCAGTGGTATCGGAGCAGTTTTCCCCTTGTCGTCTTAATGCATGTCCCCAATGAGGTTGGAGTACAAAGAGTTAGGTCTCAAGCTTGTTTCTCTTGAGGACAAAAGCTCTCGCATGCCCAAGCGAACTCTCATGCTAGGAGAAAAGAAAGATGGCAGCATAAGAGATCCTTTCAAACTATTGATTGAGGAATCCCTCACACAACAAAGGAAAGAGATGATGGATAGTTTCACACAAATCCTTCGGCGGCTACCAACAGGAGACGCATCTTCTTCAAGTGGAAGCACCGCCCCCTTCAAGTTACAAATAAACTTTGATACTCCTATATTTGAAGGTCAGATAGATGCAGATGTTGTAGACAAGTGGTTGAATCTACTAGAAGGGTATTTTTTTGTCCATAAGTTTCAGAATAGAAAAAAGATTACTTTTGCGCTCCTCAAAGCCATTCCCCGTGTCAAAGATTGGTGGTAAACTTTCTGTGAGTGAAAGGAAATAGAGTAACCGACATTATTTGCAGTCACGACCACCTAGGAATCCTTCAGGGATGTTATTAAGGAACAATACTACCATTTCGAAAGTTAGGATGACCTATATACCAAATGGACTACATTGCAGCAAGAAAGAGACCGAGCAGTGTAAGATTTTACAAATACCTTCCATACCTTGTGCACCAAGTTGGGTATCAAAGATTTAGAGTGACATCTGGTGCTCAAGTATTGTGGTGCTCTGCATGAATACATCCACACCGAAATGGAATTTCTTCACATCTCATCCTTGGGTGCGGCCTACCAATATGCCATCAAAATCAAGCAGAAGATCAAACAAAAGACATAGCAATTTGTGTCGGGGAACCCCTCACAACAAGATCTAGTAAAGGGCGACACCAACCCATAGAACAAAGGATTGAGCAGAGATGGATAGTATCAAGACAACCAGTCCAAGCCACAAGCAAAGAAGGACAACGGAAAGAGAAAGAAAGATACCAAGAAGTGGTGCAACTTCCATAAGAGCCCTTGGCATAACACTACTGACTGTTGCTCAAAGCAGTCACTAGTGGACAAAGTGAAATCCTCTAAATCAGATGTAGATTCTGACTTTGAGACAGAACTAGAAAGGGGAAGATGGATCATTGACGTAGAACCCAATGCCACCATTTCTACCACCAAGCTCCATCCTAGCGAACCAGGCGAGCTAGAAGAAGGAGAGCACCTTTTCCACTCACAAATGTGAGTAAAAGGAACCCTGTTACACTTCATCGTTGATAGTGGTAGCTAGAAGAACCTCATCTCAGTAGAGGTTGTCAAGTGGCTGGCCCTGTCGACAATGTCTCACCCACAACCCTACACCATTGGATGACTTCACCAAGGAAGCGATCTCCGCGTCAGCCAACAATGTCAATTGTCGTAGGACATCAAGCCCTTCAAAGATGAGGTATTGTGTGATGTTGCTCCTCTCGAAGTTTGTGATGTTCTTTTGGGCCAACCTTATTTATGGAAACGTCATGTTGTATATGAGTCTAAGCCTCATAGTTTTATTATTACCTTGAAAAAGAAATTGTACAGGATACCCGAGGCGGTCCCACCTAGTTCTATTTCCTTGATCTCCGCTAAGCAATGCAGGAAGGTCATCTCTTAGATGGGGAAGTTTTTCTTCTTCATGATTCGCTCTCAGAATAAGCTAAAGATCATAGCCACATCTAGGGTCTCTGCAGCCGACCTATCCACATAGCAAAAGAAAGTAGATAAGGTCATGGAAGAATACTCAGATATCCTCTCCTCACCTACCAGGATACCTCTACACTACCAGGTCAGGCACCTCATCGATTTGACCCCTAGCACATCGCTTACCAATGGGCCAGTCTAACATCAATATCTTTTAGAGAATGAGAAGATCAAGTGACAGATCCAAGAGTTGCTCCACAAGGGGCACATCCATTCTAGCGCATCACCTTGTGGGAGCCCAATCATGTTGGTATAGAAGAAAGATGGAACCTGGTGACTCTGCATTAATTACTAGTCTCTGAATAAAATCACAGTCAGAAACCAATGCCTAATTCCATGAATCGGCGATCTCCTTGATCAACTCACGAGGGACAAATATTTCAGCAAGATTGATCTGAAGTCTGGCTACCACCAGGTCCCGATAGAATAGACAAATGTATGGAATACCACCTTCAAATCAAAGGAAGACCTTTTTGAATGGTTGGTCATGCCCTTTGGTTTGAAAAATGCACCAGCCACTTTTATGAGGTCGATGGATGATATCCCATGACCATTCACTATAGTGGTGTATCTGGATGACATTCTCATTTACAACAAGACTTGGGCCGAACACTTGCAACATATTCAGCAAGTTCTGCACACCCTGCAACAACACAAGCTATACGCCAACTTGGAAGAATGCTCCTTCAGCATGGACAGGGTCCATTACTTGGGCTACGTCGTTGATCAGCATGGCGTACATGTGGATCTATCCAAGATCCAAGTCATCCATGATTGGCCAGCCCCAACCACACTCACTGAGCTCCTGAGCTTCTTGGGCCTGGCCATTTTCTATCACAGGTTCATAATGGGATTCTCCCATATTACATGGGCCCTCAACCAAATAACCAGGGGTGGTGGTAAGGAAAAATTTGCGTGGGGGAGGTCCCAACAACAAGCATTTGATGATTTGAAGCAACACTTGTTCTCATGCCTAGTACTTTCACTCCCCGACCTATACCAGACCTTTGAGATCGTGACAGAGACTTCCAACTATGTTGTGGGTGTTGTTCTCACTCAGCACGGCCACCCCGTGGCCTATCATAGTGAGACACTATCATATGTTGTTTGTTAGTACCCTACTTATGACAAAGAAATGTACTCCATTGTGCAAGCCTACCGCCAGTGGAGACACTACATTGTTGAGAAGGATATAGTCATCCACACTGATCATAAGCCACTGTAATTCATGTAGACACAAGGAGAATTGCAGAATGACTGCCATCAAAAGTGGTCCACATACTTGCAGCAATTCCACCTCAACATCAAGTATAAAATAGAAATCACCAATCACATCGTTGATTGTGTCAGCAGACCACCAGTCACGACACTCACCACGGTGCTAGACTCTTGTGGCCGTGAGACCTATGGATGGCCCCAACTCAATGAGACAAACCCAAACTTCACCACCACCTACCAAATGTTGGGGGAAAACATAGTTGTCGATAATTTCCATCTTCAGGATGGGTTGTTGTGTCGTTTAGGCCATATCTGTGTTCCATCAAGCAAAGGAGCAAATATGATCTAGGAATCCCACTGTAGTCAGGTGGAAGGACACTTCGGCGTTGAAAAGACAGTGGTGATGCTACAGAAACATTTCTACTAGTCGAAACTTCAACAGGAGGTCAACAAGTATATCAGGTCCTACACTACCTGCATGATTGCCAAACCGAGCACTAAGAAACAGGGCCTATACACCCCTCTTCCTACTCCTAATAGGCCATGAGAATCCATCTCAATGGAATACATGTCGGGCCTCCCATCCACCAAGTGGGGAAACGACTATGTTTTTGTGGTTTTTGATCGCTTTTCTAAGATGGCAATTTTGGTTCCCTGCAAGAAGAACATCACAACATAGGCCGCTGCCAAGCTCTTCTTTGAACAAGTCTGTGTACATTTTGGAATCCCAAAAACCATTGTCTCATATTAGGATAGTTGATTTCTCAGCACATTCTGGTTGAGCCTCTGGTCACTGTTGGACACCAAGCTCACCAAATCCATGGCCTTCCACCCTCAGACAGATGGCCAAACCGAGGTCGTAAATCAAATGATTGTGCATATCCTTCACATGTATAATTCACAGCACCCTCACACATGGTATGAGAGCCTTCCCTATGTCTATCATAGTTACAACCGAGCCCTGCATAGCTCAATCGACCACAACCCCTTTCAGGTGGGGTTGGGATTCCAACCATTGGGTCCCATAGATGTTGCACTTCCCCTTGTGGTCACCTCGACCGACTCATCTCCTGCTCCAACTGAAGCTGGCAAAGCCACCCGGTTCATTGAGCGGATCCATCACATCTGCCAACAAGTTCAGGATATCCTACAGAAGTCCAACGACAAGTACAAACAATGCCATGTGTTATCACTCCAAGAAAATCCTTAGGGTTGTAGGCTAAGGATGCTTGGTAACTTAAGAAATCACTAACAATCAAGTGTTTGGAACAATGGGATAACTGAGAAGTCTTAGCAAAAAGACAACATGTCATGCCTCTAAATAAAATAGTTCTTCGAGAAACTAGATATCAGTTACAGTAAATAATCAAGGTATGAAGAAAAACATTCAAGATAACCAAGCACAGATATGTAGGGTTATACAAGAATATAAAGAAGATCTAATTCATATCCATGAGCTATATCAGAAGATGACAACTATGAACAACTGAACTGAATAGAATTAAATATAGAGTAATGGAAAATGTGGGCAGACGGATATATAAAGACCAAAGAAAAATGACATTCATATAGTAAGACAGTGTCAAAGTACATAGCCAAAAATGTATCCAGAATTGTACCCCCCTAGTGCTCCAAATGTCTTTGGCTTTATAGCCTTACAAGATGAAATCTAGATCCTTGAAAGATGGATCATATTTACTAAAAATAGTCAAATCAAAATAGATACAACAAGTGTAGGATGAGATCCTATAAAAATGGATCTAGAATGGAAAATCAAAACAAAATAGGAAAGGTCCTATTTAATGATCTCTAAAAATAGTACATAGTTGATGAAGTGCAGTTTAAGCCTCCCAAGGTTGTTTGATTTGGTCCTCCAAAGATAAAATTCAAATTGGGTTATGTGTCATTTGATCCCTATCATTTTGCCCTTGAAAATGACCAAATCTAGTCAAAAAATTCCCTTTTGACTTTCATCTCCAAGAATGGCCTTCAGATTTTGATTTGATAATTCATAACCAACTTATTGAAGAAGATTTGAAACCATTCAAACCCAAAAAATCCCAATCTAGGCAAAAATTCAGCTATTCTGGCCGTGACAGGCTTTCACCAGCTAATTTACCCGAAAATCTACTCCTTAGCTGGTGAAAGGCGGAGCTTTCACAAACTAACTAGTTATAATTCTGCCTTCTGCGCTGGTGAAAGCGCAGATTTTTTCAAAATCAAATTTCTCAGTCATGGAGAGTTCTTTTTGCATGCTTAAATAGTCAATCAACACCTACAAATCCTAATATTTCCAATGGTGCTTTCAAATCTACATTTGGAGCCCGGGAATCTAGTTAAATATTCCTTACAAGATTAGGCATCACTCTTTCAAAAATGCCTATCACGCAGGTGACCCGGGTTCGATCCCCGACAACGATGCCAATTTGTTATCACTCCAAGAAACTCCTTAGGGTTGTAGGCTAAGGATGCTTGGTAACTTAAGAAATCACTAGCAATCAAGTGTTTGGAACAATGGGATAACTGAGAAGGCTTAGCAAAAAGACAACATGTCATGCCTCTAAATAAAACAGTGCTTTGAGAAACTAGATATCAGTTACAGTAAATAATCAAGGTATGAAGAAAAACATTCAAGATAGCCAAGCACAGATCTGTAGGGTTATACAAGAATATAAAGAAGATCTAATTCATATCCATGAGCTATATCAGAAGATGACAGTTCTGAACAACTGAACTGAATAGAATTAAATATAGAGTAATGGAAAATGTGGGTAGACTAATATATAAAGACCAAAGAAAATTGTCATTCATATAGTAAGACAGTGTCAAAGTACATAGCCAAAAATGTATCCAGAATTGTACCCCTCCATTCCTCTCCTTCTGTAGCTTTATAGCTTTACAACTTAGTTATCAGATCCTAAAACAATGCATCTGATTTTCTAAAAACAGAAAGTAAACTAGATTTACAAAAAACTAGGAAGAGATCCTCAAGATGTGGTCAATATCTATCTTTTGGTCTTCAATCATTCGTTTAAAGTTGATGAAGTGTAGCCTAGCCTTCCAAGGCTCTTTGATCTATTCCTCTGAAAGTGGAATTCGAATTTGATGATGTGTGCCAAAAATCCTGAAATTCTACCTTTTAAAATGAACCCAAATGTGTTTGAACAACCTCTCTCTGACCTTATCTCACAAAAGTAGCATTTAAATCTGACTTGATAATTCACCACCTATCTATTCCAAGAGGTTTCATCTCTTTTTGGCTGGAAAATTTCTGATCTGGGCGAAATTTCGAGTATTATAGTCATTACAAGCTTTCACCAGCTAATTTACCCAAAAATCCGCTCCTTAGCTGGTGAAAGGCGGAGCTTTCACCAGCTAACTAGTTATAATTCTACCTTTTGCGCTGGTGAAAGCGCAGATTTTTTCAAAATCAAATTTCTCAATCATGGAGAGTCTGTTTTGCATGCTTAAATAGTCGATCGACATATACAAATCCTAATATTTCCAATGGTGCTTTCAAATATGCATTTGGAGCCCGGGAAGCTATTCAAATTTTACCTACAAGATTAGGAATCGTTCTTTCAAAAATGCCAGTGTGTTTTTTATCGCTAACATCTAGCTCCAACTGGGATGGATACCTCCCTGTGAGGTCTCCAAGAACCTGGAAGACCTTGTGCCTTTAGTATTGGGCCATGGAGTCATTTAGCCTTTACAATTTATCATCTAGCTATTTTCCAAAGTTTGTTGTTGTCTTTCCCAATCTTCTTTATCTGTAGCATGTCTGCTTCAATCTCCCCTAGAAATGTTGTTTGCACATTGACATGGCATCTGTTGTGGAAATATCTTCATTAAGAAGAAAAGTGTTGGACATAGGTCAGATGGTGAGATATGTAACCATGGTTTTGAAAATTCCAAGATAACTTCAAACTTGAAATGAGAATATTGCAGCCAGCTTGAGGTCTTTGACTTTTCATTTTCCAGCAGCTTCAAATAAAAAGAATTTTTAGATCCTAAAAATATGGATCAAATATTCTAAAAACAGATAGTCAAAATAGATCCAAAATAATAGAAGATGATCCTAAATTAAGATCAATCTCATATTCTTTAAGAGCCTTCATCTTTCTCAACCTCTGATGTGTGAAGATAGCCTTCCAAGGCTCGTAGATGTACTTTGATCATGATAGAATCGAATTTGCTATCTTTGGAAAAAACAACTGATTTAATGCCCCCAAAATAGGTGCCAAATCAACTTGAAACTCTCCTCCAACTACACTGCCCGTCTCAGGTTTCACCAGCTATTTCGCCTTGAGGTTTGCTAATTAGCTAATGAAAGCTCTGTCTTTCAACAGGTAATTGGTTAAAATTCCACCTTCTGCGCTGGTGAAAGTTCTATCTTGGTCAAATAGCACAGAAATAAACATTTTATGTTGCCATGTATAATCTCAAGTATTCATGAGCTAGCCACAAGCTGTAACTTGGAACCTTATGTGAAATTTTTTCTGGCCTCCTATTCCCACAGCTGTAGTTCTAGCTGAAATGTTGTGATCTACACTACCATTGGCTGAAGTATTTATTTGATGCATTTGAAACAAATTTCATTTCTGAGGTCTGTTTGTCGTCACTCTGATTTCCATAGATTGATTTGGTAGCCCAATTACACCAAATCGGTCTACTCCCAAGAGTTTTTCCTGTCATCTGATTTATTACATTATCAACATCCTACTGATTTCTAAAGGAAACAAAGTAAAATCCCCTTGACCTGCCAGATTTTGATCCTACATAACCCTTGCATCTAAACAACCTGGATAAATAGAAAATCAAGCAAAGAGAGATGCATCTGTAAACTCTGGGTTGAGATCGCCAACAAAAATGTTGTAGTGACCTGTTGTGTCTTCTCATGTTTCTTTTTGACTTCTTGACTCTTGTCATAAAGCTCAATGTTTCTATCCAATAGCTGTGCATTTTTTTAACTTGACTTGTTTCTCTGAATGTTTCAAGTTGTACAACTCTTTCGACAGTTGATGTGTTCCTCAAATCCATGAGATATGCATGCAATTAGTGGACAGATAGGTCAAGGGTCACAGGGTATGACTCAACAAAGGAATTGTGACTCAGCAAACAAAGTTAGATATTAGGTAATCAAACTGAAACAGTGAGTTGGTTGAGATAATAAACTCTAATTCGATAGATAAAACCATAACTCAGCAATTAGGAGTAATTTTAGGCAATAAAAACCGAGTCAGGGTTTCAACTTTATGAATTAACTCAATGACCAAATATGTAATTAAGAGCGCAATTGAAAGCTGAAGATATGACTCAAAGTTTTGGTATATAACTCAATTCGAGTGACAGGTGTATAATCAAGGATAAATCGATGATAAATAGTAGGACTTAGAGTTCTAGTATGAAAACCTGGGATGTAGAGTGATTATAGGTAACTCCAATCAATTTAGGCAGAATTTAAGCATGAACATGACTTATCAAAGAACTGTGACTCAATCAAACAGTAAACGAGTTTTGAGTTGAGAGTAATTCAAGTATTAATCACACAGAATCGAGATTAATGCTGGATGTTAACTGAATGCACACTTGGATGATGAATTTGCCAAACTTTCGACCATTCTTCAGCCACCTTGAATGGATATGGAATTTTGAAAATACGTTTTGAATGAGCAATTCACGGGCCGTTTGAAGTGATAGAAATACCAGGAATCGATGCATAATTGGATGAGAATTAAAACACTCTCATAAACATTGATGATGTCATAGAATTCATGACCAATCTCCTTATTATCTGTATGTAATCTCCATGGTAGACGTGCCCACAAGATAACACAGTGACAACAGAAAGATGATACTCTTGTGATAGAAGCTTTGAGCGAATGCCACAATTCTGAACCTCCACCTGGGAAGACGCGGAAGCATCATGTGCATTTTTGGTCTTGATCCTTTCCATGGCCAGAGAAACTCCATCCATGCTCTCTCTGTATGCTTCTTCAAACACGCAGACCCTTTCCAGCAGAGTGAACATCAGTTCTTTCTTTCTCAACACTCTGTGAATGATGATGATCATGTCGGTGCGGTTCCCAATCCCTAAACCAGGCAACTTACCCTCTTCTACTTTTTGCAGGAATGCAATGATGTTTTCAGCTTCAGGCGCCTTATCTTCTGTATCAGACCAGAAATTATGAATCTCAGCATTGGCTTCTGCCACTAGGCTAGCCTCAGTATTCTTAAAGTATAGGAAGTGAGATCGAAATCAGTTGAGCTGGGTGATGATTCGATCCTAAAGCACCTTTTGAACAACATTAAGATGTCTTCTCGCTGTGGCCTTATGTCGAGATTGCTCGAGCTCCTTGCTCAACCTTTTCATCTTCTGCTTAGCGATCTCTACGGCGTGTTGTTCCTCTTGGACCCTATGATTTCATTCAGACCCATAGTTTATTCATCTCCGTGAAGTTACAAATTCCACTGCATCCATTACAGTTTTCCCTATCGCCTTCATACTCGAATCCAACATTTTGTAATTTGTCCCTGCTCAGGCTACACTTTACACTAAAACCTCTGTAAAGACATAATATTTTTCAAGAGCAGCCAAGTCTTCCCTGGCCTCAAAGAATTCATGTTCTTCCATCCCTTCACCAACATACAAGTGTACAAGTGCACGCTTTTCAAACATTAGATCAAATTTATGGTCAAGATGGGAGGATACTTCTACAACTGCTATGTTGTTTCTTATCATACATATTGCTTCTTGGGAATTTACATAAATATCCTCTATACATTAGACAATAAGCCATGTATTTTTCATGCCTGGGATCACATTTGTGACTGGGTTCCAATAATAATGTGCCTCTGTGCATTTGTCTAACTTATTTGTCCATCTTTCCCAAATAAAACATTCTATCTCTATGTCAAGCTGTGTCAAATCCTCCTAGAAACTAGCTGGGTGGTAATCCACACAGATTTCAGTGCTTGGGAAACATAAAGAAGTTCCCCAACAACATTTATCTCCTTAATCAGCCACTGCATTCCAACCTGTTACAGTTGCTTCTGTGTAGGCCTCAATCCCAAATTCTTAATTCTTGTATATGTTAATCTATTTCGGACATTCTCTGGTGGATGTTTCTTACAAAACTCCCATATTGTAGGACGCAGTCTTCTTATAGCTTCAGGTCTTCTGGCAAGTTCCAAAAAGTCCCTTTGGAGTGAAAATAATCAAAGTCTTATTTTCTTTATTCACTGTCTTTACAATCTCATTAACAACAGGAACCAAAATTTTTGATGCAAGAGGAATGCTTTCAGAAGAACTCATTTTGTGTTGCTTCAATATCACTCCATGTGGGACAGATGGAACTATGCCTTCCAAAGAATGTGTCTCTATCTGTTCAACAAGTGTGTCCATGTATACTGCAGGAGATTCTACAACCTTTAGCCATGTAAGACTCCTGCTTCCATGATCCAAAACTGATCTCAGGGCGGGAACTTGAATTACTTCAGATACTTTTCCCATTGAACCACCCATAACCTCAAAGTGAACAGTCCAGCCAACAACATCAATTGCCCCAGAGACTATGTCATTGGCACTTAAGTGTTTCCAACAAATAACATGGTTCTCCCCTCCAGCTCCAAATGAAACTCGATGTTTCCCCTGCTGGCAGTGAATGACATTTATCTATTTTGCCTTTGAATGCTCAAAACTTTTGATCTGTATAAGTGTATAACAAGTGGCCTGCAATTTTTCGATGGACTCAACACCTGGGTGCTCATTAGATACTTTTCTCGATAGCTGCAAGCTTTGTTTGACTGATAGTCTTTCGTTTGATGTTGATCTTGAGTCCCAGAGCTTCTTACTCTTTGTCAATAATTCCTTCAGGTGTGCACTTATAGGACAGATATAGTCACTATAACAATTGCCGAAGTTTCCTTTTGATGCTTACTATAGTAAGTTCTTTCACTAGCTTACTTGCTGCAGGGAGTACACCTTAACCGTTGAAACTCGAGGCTTCCACCAGCTAACTTCAACTTCACAACATACGTTAGTTGTTGAAACGTTTTTCACAAAAATTTGAAAAAAAAATTGGAGGATCAATTTATTTCTAAGATAAAATCTTAAATCCTATGTTTTGATACTTCTAAAATCAAGCGAGCTTATTCTTCTGCCTACTCCTACTCTAACCACTGTACTGTTTCTAGGTCAGGTAAAATCATGCTTCCAATGAAGCCATACAAGTATCTGAATAACTGGTAAAACTTTTGATCTGTAAATGATGAATGCCAGAAAACATAGAATATTGATATACAATTTGAAAGTGCAGCATAACCAACCTTCTTTTGACAAGAGTAATTTGACATTTATGCTGCTCGAATACTCCAGATAATCAACAAAAGGATCAATGACACTATAAGAAAACACTTCTTCCTATTTCTTCAGCTAAGCATTAGAAGATATCTGCATACCCTTCTTCTGAGAATAGATGCCACCTTCAACTGCGTGTAAATCTGAATAGGGCTGCAAACTAACTTCATTGTTGATGATGAATTTTTTGTTGTTGTCTGCAGATCTATGTTCAAGTACGGTGCATGCAAACCTGCTAATTTCTATAGATGACTTTTCAATGTCAGCTGCAGGAGTTTCAATATCTACTGCGGGAGTTTCTGGATGACAGTATTGTTCTTCATCAAAGACAAGTGATTCCAACACTCCCTTATTTTGCACAGGAAAATGAACAATCTCCTGATCTTCCTCTTTTCTTTCAGGTGCAAATACACCATGAGAAACCTTTTTAACAATTTGAGAACAATGCTCTTCTATAACTGATCCTTCATGCAAATAAAAGGCAACAGGTGTGACAGAGACATCTATACAATTCTCATAATAATCATTTTGACAAATAGAAGAACGGACTACTTCCTATTGAACTTGCTTCTCGAATTCACCACAACAATCTTCAAGGAGACTTTCAGCTAGAAATTCATCTTTACAAAACAAATGGAAAGCATAATGAAAACTTGCCAATGAGTGAATGCTTGAAGCTGGAAGAAACCTGCACCAATCAAGGGCTATCCCCTCTAATGAATACTTGAACAATTTAATCTTAACATCTTCATGTATGATCCGGAGCCAATGAATAAACTCATGAAAATCCAACAAGTGTTCAGCTGGCAATTCCCATTCTTCTCCTCGAAATCTAAGAAAATTGTTTTCCCATTAATCTCTACTAGGCAACAGATTAGGGAAACCATAAATACTTGAAAAATCACAGAATGCATACCTCTTTGCTAAGATCCTGTTCATGTCATACCAATGGAGTCACCAACAATTTTCTGAACAATGGAGTCACCATTGAATTTGTCCTTCATGGAGTCGCTAGATAGATAATTACAACCAAAATAATGTCCAGGCTTTGTTTATCATCAAAGATGGATCTGTGTCATCTCCCAAGGAAACTGAGCTTCTATCTCCTCTCCCCGGCAACGACGCCAATTTGTTATCACTCCAAGAAACTCCTTAGGGTTGTAGGCTAAGGATGCTTGGTAACTTAAGAAATCACTAATAATCAAGTATTTGGAACAATGGGATAATTGAGAAGGCTTAGCAAAAAGACAACATGTCATGCCTCTAAATAAAACAGTTCTTCGAGAAACTAGATATCAGTTAAAGTAAATAATCAAGGTATGAAGAAAAAAATTCAAGATAACCAAGCACAAAACTGTAGGGTTATACAAGAATATAAAGAAGATCTAATTCATATCCATGAGCTATATCAAAAGATGACAATTCTAAACAACTGAACTGAATAGAATTAAATACAGAGTAATGGAAAATGTGGGCAGACTGATATATAAAGACCAAAGAAAACTGTCATTCATATAGTAAGACAGTGTCAAAGTACATAGCCAAAAATGTATCCATAATTGTACCCCCCTAGTGCTCCAAATGTCTTTGGCTTTATAGCCTTACAAGATGAAATCTAGATCCTTGAAAGATGGATCAGATTTACTAAAAATAGTCAAATCAAAACAGATACAACAAGTGTAGGATGAGATCCTATAAAAATGGATATAGAATGGAAAATCAAAACAAAATAGGAAAGGTCCTATTTAATGATCTCTAAAAATAGTAGATTGCTGATGAAGTGTAGTTTTAGCCTCCCAAGGTTGTTTGATTTGGTCCTCCAAAGATAAAATTCAAATTGGGTGATGTTTCATTTGATCCCTATCATTTTTCCCTTGAAAATGACCAAATCTAGTCAAAAAATTCCCTTTTGACTTTCATCTCCAAGAATGGCCTTCAGATTTTGATTTGATAATTCATAACCAGCTTATTGCAGAAGATTTCAAACCATTCAAACCCAAAAAATCCCAATCTGGGCAAAAATTCAGCTATTCTGGCCGTGAAAATCTTTCACCGGCTAATTTACTTGAAAATCTGCTCCTTAGCTGGTGAAAGGTGGAGCTTTCACCAGCTAACTAGTTATAATTCTGCCTTCTGCACTGGTGAAAGCGTAAATTTTTTCAAAATCAAATTTCTTAGTCATGGAGAGTCCATTTTGCATGCTTAAATAGTCGATCGACATCTAAAAATCCTAAGCTTTCCAATGGTGCTTTCAAATATGCATTTGGAGCCTGGGAAGCTAGTCAAATATTCCTTACAATATTAGGCATCACTCTTTCAAAAATGCCAGTGCATTTTTGATCGCTAACACAATGATCAACATTGGGTGCCACATAAGTTTCAGGTGGATGACAAAGTTTGGTTGCACTTGCAGAAAGAACACCTTACCGGACCCCATAGGAATCTTCGCCCACTCTGTTATGGGTTGTACACCATCACCAAGGCTATGGGGGATAATTCTTTTCAGCTCAACATTCCTCCTTTCCTTCACCTGCACCCATTGTTCAATGTGGATCTCCTTTGCCCTTATTTCCCACCATTATTGGACACCTCAGAAGTAGCAGAACATATGACACCAAAATAGCTCAACCCCGACTACATACAACATGCATCCAATGATCATATTGTGGACACACAAATCAAGGGCACTCAACAACAAATGATCCATCTTTATCGAGTCGTCAAAGTAGGGTAGCTCCTGCACTAAGGCAAGTGGCTCACCCGGGGCCAAAATCAGCAGAAATTTCCTCATCTGATGGGGGACCTCAACACAATGGAGACCATTGCTTCCTAAGGAGGGAGGATTCATCCAGGTGGATATTGGTGGCCACCCACCTTTCCCAATTGGCTCAAAATAGTTTTCTGGCAATTTTGGCAATTTACTATTTTTAGTAGTTTTTACTTCCTGGGCCATTTTGAGGGCCTAAATGAAGGTTTTTCGGGATCGAGCTTCTCACAAATAGCCAAACGCATGATTGAGGCCCCAAAATTAATCTCCCCGGTGATACCTTTCCAGCGGGCTATCATACACCTAAAACGGAGATCGTATGCAAAAGTTACGACCCCGAGAAGTTAATGTACTAACTTACCCAAATGGGGCCCACATGACTTTTGGCGCTTCATCTCCTAGGGTTAGGTTTTTGGATGTCTAGGATTTTTGGCATTCCTGTTTATTGTAAAATGACCTTCAGAGCCTCATTGTAATGATCTTCTTGCAAATGAGCGCAGCTGTCACATCTCTTCTCAAAGATAAGCCACCACCATTCCAGCAAGCTTGTATCTGCTGCATTTTACAGTTTCAACTTATTTCATTATTGAGAAGAAAACCAGTTTTACTGTGTCTCTGTTATTTTTTGTTAAACACCTATTAATAATATTTATTCATTTCGTTATGTTCATAAAATCTGGATCAGTGGTCTCAGATCAGTATGCTCATTGTCGTCTTAATGCATGTCCCCAATGAGGTCAGAGTACAAAGAGTTGGGTCTCGATCTTATTTATCTTGAGGACAAAGTCTCTCGCATGCCCAAGTGACCTCTCATAGCAGGAGAAAAGAAAGATGACAGGATAGGAGATCATTTCAAACTGTTGATTGAGGAAGCCTTCACGCAACATAGGAACGAGATGATGGATAGTTTCGTGCAAATCCTTCAGTGACTACCAACAGGCGACACATCTTCTTCAAGCGAAGGCACTGCCCCCTTCAAGGTACAAATAAACTTTGATATTCCTATATTTGAAAGTCAAATAGAAGAAGATGCTGTAGACAAGTGGTTGAATCTACTAGAAAGATATTTTTCTGTCGATAACTTAAAAAATGGATATGTTGATTCATATTGACAAATTTAAAATTTAAAGGGTCCATATAATAGTTGTGGACAAAAACAAAACAATGCGTAAGAAGTTACATATGTTTGTCATTATGTTAAATTTGGTTTTTATATCATATTATAGCTTATATTATATGATATATGAAGTAGAGTGTTGTGTTATTAAGTCAAAATTGAACGTAAAAATGGATATGTTGATTGACCAATTTAAAGGGTCAATATAATAGTTGTGGACAAAAACAAAACTATGCTAAGAAGTTGCATATGTTTGTCATTATGTTAAATTTGTTTTTTATATGATATTATATAACTTATATTATTTAATATACTAAAATTTGTACAATTCTGAACCCTTGGTAAAGAGTGTTTATTGTTAAAAATAAACCGTGACAAATCAAAACATATCATGCTTGGTTACACTATTTAATATATTATAATGTAAAGGTTAAAAATAACTCAATTATTATATTACTATTTAATATGTAAAATGTTTAAGATTGTCTACATATCAACGATTATATAAATCCCTAATTCAGGTTTTTTATATTTATATAAATTAATTAGTGATAATTAATTTTATTTTTAAATATGAATATTTATCAATTAGATTATATAAATTAGTTAGTAATACTTATTCTTATTTTTAAATATGAATATTTATCAATTAGATTATAAAGTAAGAATAAAAATAAAGTAATATATATTTATTTAATGATGAATATTGAATATATTTTAGAGTGGAATATTGTTGCAAAAGAAAATTGTAAAATCTTATTATATTAGTAGATTAAAATCATTAAATATAATTACATAACCATAATAAATATTAATACA
>ML785206.1:153374-208475 GCA_009831015.1 Picea engelmannii | reverse complement strand
TGATAGTGGTAATGGTTTAATATTATTATAGGTATTAGAGATTTATCATAATTGAATTAGTTCAATATGTTTAGTCAATAATAATAATAATAATAATATTTTTGTATCATTTAAGTATAATGTTTATACGTATGTTCTTGTTTGTATGTAAGTTTTTGTTTATTTAATTAATTAAGTAGATAAGTTAATTGATATAAAATAATAATAATAAATGAATTACAAAATAAAAAAAATCAATAAATTAATTGATGATGATAATGGTTAATGTTCACTCAAACTAAAAATAGTTTATCTCACCTTAAGAAAATTAAGAGAATACTTGGATTTCTTTAAAATTTTATTTTGATGCTTGAAAAACATGAATTGAAGAATTTCAAGATCACTAAAGTTTTGATGACAAAGGTTATATATTCTTTCTTTTTATGGTGTTTTGTGGATTTCCCAACAACCAATTTCACTATGCAACTCACAATAATTAGTTCAAAATCCGGTGAGAAATTGTTGGATCTGCATATCTCAGTGGTTAATTTTGTATAGTCTGAGTGCCACACGGGTTTTTCATCTTTATGGATTCAGAAATGTAATTTAAACAATAGAAAATTGTGATGTTGTACAGATTTGTGTCATCGAATTTGAGCGAAAAGGGCCAAGATGTAGAATAGTTAGACAATACCTTTTATTTTATCATCTAATTATTTATGACACCATAGATTTTCCTTAAATTTAGCTTGTACAATATTTTTAATATCATTGGTATTATGGAGAATAACTTCTTTTTTTATTCCCCAATGATTTATCCAAGACTTCACATCATTATGCCATCCCCATTTGAGTTGTTGGTGTTGTTCATATTGTTCTTGTACATAAAGTACCTAATCATAGCTATTCTCTCAATGGAGGAAGGGCTCAATTCGATGAGGAGGATAAGATAGGGTGTATTGTCCTTAATTTTGAGATTATAAATTATAAAAAAAATTGGATTTGCTCTATCATTGACTCTCTAGAAACACTGCATCCCCAAACTTTACATCCATATAAAATATATAAAATATAACATATATACAAATAAAATAAATGTGAAACATTATAAATTGAATATACCATTACACTTATATTTATAACTAAAATGAATATATTAAATACATTGTATTTGTTTTGCAAATTAAATATTTTTAATAATTATATAATTTTTCATTAAAATAATCATTATTTCATTTAAATAACAAAATATAATTTAAAATCACTATAGAATAACTACTATTAATAAAAATTAATTTTAATTTATCTAATTATTAAATAAATTAAATAATTTATTAAACATTTTATTATTAAATAATAAAAAAATTCTGTAAAATATTAAAAGCCATGTACATGATATTATTAGAAGGGAAAAACAAAAAAATTATAAATTATAAATAAGTATAAATTTAAACTCTTTTCAAATATATGCTCAAATACAAAATAAATTTAACCATTTAACTAAAATAAAATGGATAATTTTACTAAGTACCATAAAATCATATGGAATAAATACTCAATTTGAAATTGAAACATAAATTATTAATAAATTTTAAATTTTTTTTATTTTAAATTTAAAAATTTATATATTATTATAGAAGAAAGAGTTTCTACAATAAGGCTATATGAGAAAGTTATTGCTAAGTGTATGAACAATGATGATTGGTCGGAAGAAATTAACTATAATACAGGAGTCAAGTAAGGTTGTCCCCTATTGTCTACCCTTTTCAACATCTATATTGATAAGTTATAAGATTGTTTGGAGGATGTTGATTCTCGCTAGTATAGTCATCATCATCATTCTTTATGTTGATGATATTGTTCTTATGGCGAAGAGTCCCTATCAACTAGGTAAGAAACTAATAACCCTCAAGGAATTCTATTATAGAATGGACATGATTGTGAACATGGACAAAACAAAGGTTATGATAATTAAATCCAAAAGGATCACCTACGATTCCTTTTTTATGACAATAATAGCTTGGAGGAAGTGCCTTCATACAACTATATTGGAATCGATATCCACCACAAGCTCAATTGAAACTATCGTGTTGAAAAAATGATAGATGGAGGGTGGAAATCTTATTATGGGCTTGAAAACAATTTTAAATCAACAAACCTTTAGCTTTGGGATAAAAAAAAATCCCCTTTTATAGAATGGACATGATTGTGAACATGGACAAAACAAAGGTTATGATAATTAAATCCAAAAGGATCGCCTACGATTCCTTTTTTATGACAATAATAGCCTGGAGGAAGTGCCTTCATACAACTATATTGGAATTGATATCCACCACAAGCTCAATTGAAACTATCGTGTTGAAAAAATGATAGATGGAGGGTGGAAATCTTATTATGGGCTTGAAAACAATTTTAAATCAACAAACCTTTAGCTTTGGGATAAAAAAAAATCCCCTTTCACACTCTCGTCACTCCAGTTATCTTATATGGATGTGAAGTTTGAGGTTGCAATACATATAGAGAATTCTGGAGAAACATAGAATAGATCCAAAAGAATTTTGTAACTTATAATCTCAAAATTAAGGGAAATACACCCTATCCTATCCTCCTCATAGAAGAAAGTTGTTCCCCCATTGAGAGCAATGCTATGATTACATACCTAATGTACAAGAACAAGATAAAAACATATGTATGAGAAGAGGCTCCCCAAAATTGCTTCAAACTCTAGCCAAAAGCACCAATGACTTAAGAGGGGATGGCATAAAGATGCCAAATCTTGGCTAAATCATTGGAGAATTCAAGAGGAATCCATCATGCAGGACATCAATAATATTACAAATATTATTACTTCTAAATTTAAGAAGAATATGTGGTGTGATAAAGAATTAGTAGATAAAAGGTAATTAAGATACTATAAGGAGGTGGTCAACCCTAATTTAGAAGATCAAAACTACCTCTTAATTTTGAAAAGTGCAAAGAATAAAATCAACATTGCTAAAATAAGAACAAACTCTCACAAGTTACATAGTGAAACTAGGTGTTGGACAACTCTCAAAACACCATGGGATGAGAGAATTTATCACCTTTGTGACACTAAGTGGGTAGAATATGAAAAACACTTCCTATTAGATTGTCATGATTATACCCATATTACATCCCAATTTCAAAACATCTTCCACATTATCGTCTTTCCTAACCTCCTAATTCATCAAAACTATGGTGATCTTGGAACACTTCTCTCAATTTTTTTAGCATAGAAATAGAATTTTAAAGAAATTGAAATAAGATATTACCTTCATAAGGTATGATATACCAATTGGTCTCAGTGGATGATCATCATCGTCGTCGTCGTCATGGTCATCGACAGCGTCGTCATCGTCGTCGTCCTCATCATCATCATCATCATCATCATCATCATCATCATCATCATCATCATCATCATCATCATCATCATCATCATCATCATCATCATCATCATCATCATCGAAATATACTTATATTGATATCAATTTTATCAATATCACTTAAAAAGAAATATACTTATCTTGATATCAATTTTATTAAACAAATCAATATAAATACAAAATTAATATATTGTTTTTGAATTTTTAAACCAAACATTTAATATTTTTTCAAGTTTTACCATGAAAAAACATATTACATTAATTTTTTTATTTAATAAAAGGGTAACCATTTGTGATTTGATGACGAAACCTATAACATTTTTTTCTTTAATCTAATAAAAAATAAATAAATGATATTTTTATTTTTTCAACAATCTTTTAATAATAAATTATTTAAAAATATCACAAAGCTAATTAAAAAAAATGAAAATAATAATAACTATAATAAATAAAACTAATACTATCTCTACAGTGAATATTATCTCTGTGGTGAATAGATACAGTGGTGAATATATCGCTTTAGTGAATACATACGATGGTGAATATTATCTATGTAGGTGAATTGATGTGGTGAATGTATCTCTCTGGTGAATAAGATATGATGGTAAATATATCTTCACAGTGAATATTATCTCTGTGGGGGTGAATAGATACAATGGTGAATATGTCTCTGTGGTGAATATTATCTCTCGTGAATACATATGGTAGTGAATATTATATATGCGGTGAATATTATCTCTATGGTAGTTGTGAATATTATCTCTACACTGGTGAATATTATATTTACTGCGGTAAATTTGATCTACAGTAAATTTGTTCATGACTATTCAAACCCTATTGTAACCCTAGATAGTCTATAGAATCAATAGAAAAACGTAGAGAAGATAGAGAAGCCAAACTTCAAAGTGAATCAGTAGCAATGCTTCGAAGTGAGTTAGTAGCAATACATGATAATAGATTTAGATCCTTTGAAGATAATATTCAAAGATAGATAGACAATAAAATATTAACTCTTGAGACTCAGCTATAGAAAATGGAGGGTAGATTACAATAAACAGAAAAAAGAAACCAAGAAAAAAAACAATAAAGGAAAGAAGAAGAGGTGGAAGAAAATAACAGTCTTAGGGACAATATTAAAGAGCTAGAAGACAAGCTAATTAAGAATTTATCCCTAAATAGCGTCGAACACAAATTAGACATCAAACTTATCAAAGAGGAAATGAATAAGCTCATAGAGTTAGACCATGAACGTAACAAAAGATCCTTCAACCTCATAATTTTTGGTATAAAATAATAGAAATATGAGGACACATTATCAATAGTCAAGGAGGAAATAAAAAACAAATAAAAAATTGAAACAATTGTCTTTATAGAAGCAAAAGGGTTGGGAAAAATAATTGAACATAAAGATAGGTTCATTCAGGTTATGGTAAGCTCTAATTCCCATAAATATGGCATACTTAGTATAACTCTAAGCTTAAAATGGTCTAGAATATTTATAAATGAAGACATCATTCCAAAAGATCAAGTTAAATTAAGGAAGGAGGTTCAAAAGGTAAAGGAAATGAAAATGTAAGGAAAATGGGCATTAATTAGGAACCTAAAAACTATTATTAGGGATAGAGACGAAAAGGATAACAATAAGTACCCATTTGAGACACATCAAGGAACTATTGGGGATTTCCCTAAAACAAAGGGCCTATATTAGGTTCAATCCCAAGTGAAATCAATATTATATTTTTTGTTGAAACTTGGGAGCATGAAGAATCTAAGGTCCCTAACATAGATGGATTTATATCGTGGTGAAAATGGAATAAGAAATCCTCCCATATAGTGTAGATTTTAACCTTGTACAATGTTTACTACAAATAGATTTTCAGTAAAAGAACATAAAAGATACAATGGAAAATACAAACATTACACAGAGACTTTTCCCCTAGAAACCCAAACCGGGAAAACCAACATATTCTATGTTCATTCATCATGATACATTGTTTAAAGTACAATATACATATAGGAGCTAGTGGCATCCAAAACTGTAACCCAATGACCTAGATTAGTCAAAAACCCTAATTCCTTAACCGGAAATAGAAATCCATTGACAAAAAAACATGTGCCGAAAAACCACCTAAATATGTGACACCAGGGATGATTTTAGGGGCTAAATTTCACTCATGGGCTAATTTTCCATGGTTTTTCCCCAAAAAAGATTCTCTAGATTCAAAAAATGATTCGCCCAAATACTATAGGATAAAATCATTTTACCTTAAAAACCACCAAACGTTTATACAAATTATATAAAATAATTAGAAAATTGAATATTTTTACAAAAATATTGCCAAATATTTATAGTTGTCATATGAAGGATTAGTAAGATTCGCCAAGGTTTATACATTTTAAAATAAATTTCCATTCTTAAAATCATCCTTGTGTGACACGTTTCTTGAGGCTGAGAAATATGTGACTACTCGTGCAAAGAATATAACACATACCCAACATTCTCCCACTTGTTGTTTTCTTTGCATATAGGGGGTTATAGGGTTACATAGTCAACAATCCAGGGCAATAATGCCTATGGATCCTCTACAGAAAGAGAAGTTCTCAGTGCTCACAATTTTTTTTAATGAATCTGCAACATTCTTCAAAGTGTCCACCTTCATCAGCAAAACTTTCTTTTCTTCAATCATGTCTCTCACAAAGTGATATTGAATATCAATATGCTTTGTCTTTGAATGATAAGTTGGGTTCTTCTCTAGAAAAATTGCACTCTGACTGTCACAATCTATCCTTACAGCTTGATGTACCAACCCAATAATTGGACATAATATTTGTAACGATATTGCTTCCTTACTTGCATGAGTGGCTGCCATGTATTCATCTTCTGTATTTGAAAGTTCCACTACAACCTGTCTTTTTCTCATCCAACTTATTGCTCCTCCAAATAGGTTAAACACATACCCACTTGTATATCTCCTACAATCCAAATCTCCATCCCGGTCTGCATCCACAAAGCCATGTATATCCGCCACTATGTCCAATCCCAGCCTTCCTTTGTAGCACAATCCATAGCTAGCAGTGCCACGCAAATACCTGAAAACCCTTTTTATTGTTGTCCAATGCTCCTTCCCTGGTTTTGACATATACCTGCTCAAAACTCCCACTACATGTGAAATGTTCGGTCTAGTACAAACCATTGCATACATCAAAATGCCAACTGCATTCGCATATGGAACACGAGACATGTCCTCCTCCTCTTCCTGTGTCTTGGGACACTGATCCGCATATAACTTTACCCCAAAAGGAATAGGAACGTTTAATGGTTTACATTCTTGCATATTAAAACTATGTAATATTGTCTCGACATATTTTCTCTGATTTAACCATAGTTTCCTCTTTTTCCGATCTCTTTTAATTTCCATGCCCAAAATGAAATTTGAAGCACTGAGATACTTCATGTCAAATTTAAAAGACAACTGAGTTTTCACACCCTGGATAATCTCCTTGTTGTTTCCTATCAACAACATGTCATCCACATACAAGACCAAATAAATCAAATGATCACCAATTAATTTAAAATACACACAATGGTCCTCTTTGCTTCTTGTGAAGCCATGTCCTAGCATATAAGTATCAAATTTTTGATACCACATCCTTGGTGATTGTTTTAAACCATACAAGGACCTTTTCAGCTTGCATACCAGCTCCTTCTTTCCCTTCACATCATAACCTTCTGGTTGCTTCATATAGATTTATTCTTCCAGATCCCCATGTAGGAATTTCGTCTTCACATCCATATGTTCTACTTCAAAATCAAATGTAGCAGCAACAAATAATAGAAATCTTATAGAAGTTAACTTGGCAACAAGAGAAAAAATCTCACCAAAATCAATTCCCTCAACCTGGGAATAACCCTTTGCTACTAACCGAGCTTTGTATTTTTCCACATTTCCTTCTGCATTCAACTTCTTTTTAAATACCCATTTGCTGCCAATGGGATTTATTCCAGTCAGAAACTACACTATATCCCAAGACTCATTCTTATCCAAAGATGTCATTTCTTCATCCATGGCCCTTTTCCAGAGATTTCCATCCTCTAAATCCATTGCTTCCCTGACAGTTCTTGGATCATCATCAGTAATAGACAAAGCAAAATTTGAATAGAAATCAGGTGGACTATACCTTTCTGGTAGCCTTATTTCTCGAACCGATCTATTAAATACTGGAGTATGAGGATCTTTTTCTTCTGATTCTTGTTCTTTTGTAGAGTTTGATTCATCGTCCTTTAAATCAAACTCTATTTTCTCTGGTTCTTCCTTACTTGGTAGGACTTTCTATTTAACAACATCCTTCATTTCTCTAAATACCACATCTTGGTTATACACTACCTTCTTAGTTTCTGGGTTCCAAAGCTTATAACCATTGAGACCATATATATATCCAATAAAGATACACTTTTCAACATTCTTATCTAGCTTACTCATGTTTTCCTTTGGAACATGAACAGATGCATCACAACCAAATACCTTGAGATGTGTGGGAAAAGGTTCCTTACCAGTCCATACCTCTTGTGTATTCTTTTCATCCAACGCTAATGAGGGTGATATGTTGACCAGGTTACATGCACTACCCACTGCCTTTGCCTAGAATTGTTTCCCTAACTCGACACCACTGAGAATGCACCTTGTTTTTTCCATCAACGTCTTGTTCATCCTTACTACAACTCCATTATGTTGAGGTTTGTATGGATTATTCTTCTTCCTTGATATAACACACTTCTTACATAATTCTTCAAATTCATTCCCGCATAACTCTCCACCATTATCTATCCTCAACACCTTAATTCTTTTCTCTGTTTGATTCTCAACAAGAGCCTTAAACTCTTTAAACCTGGCAAAGACTTCAGATTTCTTCTTGAGGAAATATATACAAGTATTCCTTGAGAAGTCATCTATAAATGAGACATAGTACACATATTTTCCCAATGATGGGACCGACATAGGTCCAAAAATATCACTGTGAACTAGCTATAAAATTCCTTCTTCCCTTGTTGCACCAGAGGGGAATCTTACTTGATTGTTCTTCCCATATAGGAAATGTTCATAGAAATCAAAATCCAGAGAGCAGTTATACATACCTTCAACCATACCTTTACCATGTAGTAGTCGAATACCCTTCTCTCTTATATTCCCCGTTCTTTCATGCCACAACATAACCTTTTCTCCAGAGACTGTAGGAGTTCTTTCTTCTTCAACTCTAATATCAGGAACAATGGAACTATTACACCCATCACTAATAGTCCTTCCTTGCATCTTATACAGAGTTACAAACCAAACTCTCTTCAACAACACCATTTCTCCATGAACCATCATGCAGGTTTCCTTTTCAAATATTATTTTTACCCTTGCATCGTCCATTTTTCTTATAGAAATCAAATTTTTGGCCAAACTTGGGATGTCCAGAACACCAGGAAGTGTTCTAATCCTTCCATATATGAGCCTCAACTTGATTTTTCTTTGTCCTATGATTCTGGTTATCGAATCATCACCTAAAAAAACATTACCTCCATCATACATTTCATATTCATAGAAACACTCCCTGTGGGGATTCATGTGAAAGGATGCACCAGAGCCAAAAAACCATGCCTTGTGATCTACATGTGTGCTCGAAGAAGCCAAGTACACATCCCCTCTTTTTTTCTTGGAGGTCTTTTCTTCTGTAGAAGGATATTCTTCAAATCCCTTCTTTTTCTCAACTTTGGATCTACATTGCTTCTTGTAGTGCCCTTATTTTCCACATATCCAACATACCTTTACAAACTTTCCGAGAGATTTAGAACTATGCTTAGACCTAGATCTCCCACTTGAGAACTTAGATCTATTTCTTTCCTAGGAACATCCTGTTGCAAATAATGTGTCTGTGCTCTGTCCTTCCATATTCTTCCATCTCATCTCCTCCAACAAAAAGGATGAGACCAATTCATCAAACTTCAAGGTATTTGTATTAATACCTATGGCCACAACCAGAATATCCCATGAGTCTGGTAAAGAACATAGTAAACTGATACATTTATCTTCATCTGGAATTTTAATTTCAACAGATACTAACTGACTTACCACAGTATTGAAGGTGTTCAAATGCTCTACCAACGAGTCTCCATCTCTCATCCTCAGGTTATACAACTTCTTTCTCAGGAATAGTTTATTTACTAGGGGCTTAGATTGATACAACTTCCCCAACGTTTCCCATAAATCCTTGGTTGTAGCTTCCTCTGAAACATTCAATAATAGTAAATCGAAGAGACACAGTCAGATTGTGCTCTTTGCCTTCCGATCCAACTTTTTCCAGTCATTTGTTGAAGTTCCTATAGGTGCAGTACCTGGATCTACCATGATCCATTGATCTCTATCCACCAATAGATCTTCCATCTTGAGCTTCTATAGCTCAAAAAATTTCCCATTAAACTTATGGATCTCCATCTTTGAATTGCTTGCCATTTCTTTTCACCTGAAAAATCAATACCACATATCTCCCATTATAACAAGGATTATCACAGTCCCGATCCAAACCCTTGACCACAAAGGCATCCCTCTGAAGCCAACAAAGCTCTAATACCAAATTTAGATTTTAACCTTGTACAATATTTTCTGGAAACATATTTTCAATAAAAGAATAGAAAAGATACAATGGAAAATAAAAATAGTACACAGAGATTTTTCCCCTAGAAACCCAAAATGGGAAAACCAACATATTCTATATTCATTCATCATAATACATCATTTAAAATACAATATACATATAGGATCCAACGACATCCAAAACCCTAACCCAATGAATTGGATTAGTCAACAACCCTAATTCCTTAACCGGAAATAGAAAACCATCGACAAAAAACCATGTGCGGGAAAACCACCTAAATATGTGACATGTTTCTCGAGGAAGAAATTTTTTTTCGGGGGTACAGCCCCCCAACCCCCACATAGGAGGTTTCGCCCCCCCAACCACCCCTCGAGCAAATAATATAACACATACCCAACATAGAGGGGTTGCAGGCATAGTTTGTTACATAATAAAAAAAAAATATCCTTGCATTCGTCTTCATAAAAAATACCCTCTCAATCAATTCATTTAGGTGGATATTTCATATATCAATGCTAAGAAGATGTATATATGAATATGTTATTTTGCACCTATTAATTATACCTTTTATAGAAAAAACAATCTAGATAAAATTGTCCCTATAAAAGCTTAGAACAAAATATTTAGAGTTTGAGAAACGAGGGTAGTATCCTCCTACTAGGAGACTTTAATACTAGAACCACAACTAATCATGCTATTATCTTAATAAATGATTCAAACCCTAATCCTCTACAGTTAGACGAGGACCTTGTTTTAGCTAATAGATACAAGAGAAATTCAGAAGACTTGACCAAAAAATTATATGGTACTGAGTTAATCAATCTTTGCAATTCTCAATATCTAATCATTTGCAATGGTCTAATAAAGTGGTCGAAATCTAACTAGATGACTTGTATCCATGGGTTGGGTTGCAGTGTTGTGGAATATGTGATATCAAATATCCTCATTTACAGAAAATAGTAATCTTTTACCTTTTAAACAACTGTGAGCCTGACTCTAATCATAGAACTTTAACCCTATCTCTAAACTTTATCATGCACAAAACCCCCTTGAAGATACCTCTGGTAACCAAAGGCGTCTACTTTTTAACAAAAATAAATTTGATCACTATTTAAAGGAGTTAAACACTGAATTAAATCTTTTATAATATAAAAACAATATTGAAGACATCTATCGTAATTTTACAACAACCCTCTCTACCTCCATAAAAAGTTTCTTTATTGAGGTGTTGTGTAAAAAGAAGAATAGAATTGTCAACCCTTGGTATGATAATGTTTGTAAAATTGCTATGAAATTCATTAGGGATGTGTGTAATGAGTATTAGAAATATGATAAGATTAATATATACAAAACCTAATTAAAAGGGAAAAAAGGCACTACACAAATAAAAAGCAAGATAATCTTGTGCACCTTTCTAAGCTAGATCCAAGAAAATTTTGGAGGCGAATTCTAACTCTTAAAACAAAAAAATATGCTATGATTCCTTTGACAAACTGGATTTCTTACCTTAAAAATCTTTACGAATCTCGTAATGTCCTAAACAAATTTCCAAAAGTTTCTACAAAAGATGATTTTTTTTTCTATAGAAGACATAAAGTCTGGGGTTAAGCGACTTGAAAATGAGAAATCCAAGGACAATGAGGGCTACCAAGTTGAAATATTAAAAATTGGAGGGCCTATTTTGATCCCTCACATACACAAGCTCTTCAATTTAGCAGTCAAGCAGGGATTCCCTAAACTTTGGACTCAAAGCCTCATTGTACCTATTTTTAAAAGTGGGGATAAAATCAATCCCTCTAATTATAATACCATTATGATTAGCCCCATTTTATCCAAGCTATATGGAAGTATTTTTAAAAAGAAGATAAGCATATCGCTGGAAATCCATGGAAAAAAGGCTAAAGTTCAGACTTGTTTTAGAGTTTATCATTCAACCATAGACCACCTTGTCACATTTAGGATCATTGAAAAGGAGTGTCGCAACAATAAAACCAATCTCCTTTGTTGTTTCGTTGACTTTAGGAAATATTTTGACACTGTGACTAGGACAAACCTTTGGAATAGGTTAGAAGAGGTAAAATCTCCTTCCAAATTGAGAGCTATTGTGGTAAGGTTGTATGAGTGTTATTTCCAAGTTTAGTAGAATTGAGGGTTGGTCAGAATAAATTAACTAAAATATAGGATTCAACCAAGGTCATCCCCTATCCCATACCATTTTTTCGGCATTCACATCGACATGTTAGAATATTGTTTAGAAGTCCCAGGTTGTGTTGGACCAAATCTTTCTAGTATAGTAATCATCCTTCTTCTCTAGGCCAATGATATTTTTCTTATGGTCACCTTTGTGACACTAAGAGGGTTGAATATGAAAAGAATTTTCTCCTAGAGTTCCCTGCGTACACCCAAATTAGATCCCAATATCAAAATATTTGTCACAATACCGACCTTCCTAACCTTCTAAGTCATCAAAACTTTAGTGATCTTGGAACGCTTATCTTAATGTTTTTTCAAGCATCGAAATAACATTTTAAAGAAATCCAATTTTTAAACCAATTTTGATCTCAGTAGACATTAACCATCATCATCATCATCATAAAGTCAGGCAAGTGGCTATGCCCCTCACTTTTATACTAACATATGAGTTGTGACTCATCCTACTTATCCTTGGCCTTCCAGGCCCCCTCAATCACTTTGGGTCATCATAGCTCACCTAGACCATAGCGAATGGTTATCCCTTTACCTCATGGTTATCCCTTTCCATCATGGTTATAGCTTTCCCATAGCGATAAGGTTATCCTTCGATGCCCCGGAAATATAGACTTTGTAAGGATTTGAGGGGTAAGCTCTAGTCTCTAAGACGTAAAATAAAAAAAACATTATCTCACACACATATATAACTTTCCTTACCTCAATTCTCTTAAGACACTCTCCCCAAGTTAATATCGAGCATAACAACATAAAACAATTGAAAAGTGGGCATGACAATGCTTGGATAAATCTTGTAGTAGCCATAATGCCTTTTATTTTCATTGAACACCATATTTCAGGTAATCTCATCATTGAGAAAATGTTGTCATTAACGTCAAAGTGGTAGTGATGATGATGATGTAGAAGTAATGATAAGGATGTAACAATGATCATGATGATGTAAATTCTAACCTTGTACAATATCTACTGCAAACCAATATTCAAAAAAGAACAGAAAAGATACAATGGCAAATACAAACATTACACAGAGATTTTTCACCTGGAAACCCAAACCGGGAAAACCAGCATATATTATATTCATACATTGTTTTACATTGTTTACAATACAATATACATATAGGAGCCAGCAACATCCAAAACCCTAACCCAATGACCTGTATTAGTCCAAAACCCTAATTCCTTAACCGGAAATAGAAGACCATCGGACAAAAACCATGTGCCAAAAATACACCTAATATCATGTGGTCCCGGAAATATGTCGGCCTGGCGGAAATATGTCGGCCCGAAAAAAAAAATTCGAGGGCGCTGCCCCCAAACCCCTGCGCGTCCGGTGCAGCCACTCAGACACTACTGCTCATGCAAAGAATATAACACATACCCAACAGATGATGTGGTAATGAAAAAGCTATATTGTTTGAGTCTTGAATCCATGAAGACAAGTGAAGAAGCCATGACGCCATGAATCCAATAGAAGAAGCCTTGAATCCATGAAGCCAAGAGAAGAAGCATTGAAGAAATGTTGATGAAGCCTTGATAATCCAACATGCAGTAGTCAAGCCATGAGGACAAGTCAATGCCAAAGTTAATTGAAGACTCCCCTAGAGAAGTAATGATGTGTCCACTTGAAGAATCCTTGAAGTGCCTTGAAGTGCCTTGAAGGAGCTTTGACATAAGTGTATATAACTCCAAAGTGGTCCCCTTATGGCGTACCTTTTAAGCATGGCCATCATGGTGTTGGTTGTGGAGTCTGATTATCTTCCTGATTTAGAGGTCTTTTACTTTCAGCTGTGTTTATACCCCATGAAGTATTTACACCCCAAAAGTATGTACACTCTTCCACGCAGGGGAGTGCAGAGGGGGGGTACCCCCTCTGCGGGGTCTGGGGGAGCTATCCCCCCGATTGGGGGGTTTTGGGGAAAGCAGCCCCCCAGCGGGGGTTTGAGGGCGAAGCCCCCGAAGAAAAAATTGCCTTGTAAAAGTATATTGTAATTTCATTTGTAAATTTGGACCGTTCATTATAAGGTCACAAATCTAACGATAGAGATTATGTTAGGGTTTTTTTCCCTATAAGGCAACCCTCTTTTATGAGGGAAATGTATTGCGGCTATGTATGTTGGCGAGTATTGTATTCTGAGAGAGAAGACTGTGAGAGAAAGAAGAGGAAGTTACAGCGGGTTTTGCTGTAGGTTGTATCCCTTCATTTTGTTGGATAATAATAAAGAAAGGACCTGGCAATTTCTCTGGTGGACATAGCCCACACTGGGTGAACCACGCAAATCTGTGTCTCTCTTGTATTGTGCATCTTCTATGTTTTGTTTCCGCATTTGTTTTATTTTATTGCTCTGCGGTCCTGTTTTTCTAACACATGGGATGAGATAACATGTGGTTGTTTCCACATGCCCACTTTGATTTGTACACAAATGGAGCCTTGAAGGAGACTTGAATAATTGCTAAAAACAAGTGAAGAAGCCATTAAATTCATGTGAATAATACTACATATGTCCATGATAAATATCACAAGATGGAGATTGTGGAAAGTATTATTTTGTTGGAAGATTGGTTGTTGTCATTGATGTCAACCCTAGTCATGGGTTTTGGACCGCAAGATTGATGAAGGTATTTGGACTTGAAGGACAATGCACATGCAGATACAACACCCATGGATGGATAATATACATCATGTTGTTTCTGGTGGTATGTGCATGTCATGTGGATCCTCATGGTTGAGGAGAAATTAATTTTTGAAGATGACAAAGTGAATTGAAGAAGGAAGTACATGTAGGCCCTGAACAAAATTAAATAAAAGAATTACAAAATAAGAAAGTGTGAGGTCATCCCTAATGTTAAAAGGAAGTGAAAAAAATGGTATAAATAAATATCATTATACATTCATTTGATACATAAGTCAAATTTCATAGGAAATTAGAAGTAAAGAAGGTGGGATTTCAAGGGAGGATGAAGTCTTTTGGTGATGTGTTCTAAGGTATGTTATTTACAGGTCATCTTACCATTTTTGCTATTACTTTTTTTCTAGAACTATTCAGATGGTGAAATTTCTATGGAATTTATAAGGCATATCAAGGTACATGTGGTTAAAGTTTCATTATTTGATTCACTATAATTATGGAGATACACTTTGTGCAAGATAGGGTTTTTGACTAGTCCTGAAGCTAGTCAATAAACAGGTGTTCCAAGTAAAATAGTCATAAATTATTCATAGAGAATCCAAATGAAGTGGGACCAATTCCATTGGAAAGAATACGAACTTTAGTTTCGTGTATGTGAGTTTTAGAATCATATGTTAAATATTGAGCGCAGGGTATTTTGTAAAGTTCGGTCTCCTGAATAAACCATAATTGAATAAAGTCTACCATTCTTTCTATAACTTCTTTTTGGGGAGGATTTAAGGAGTGACACTTAGAGGATTTACAGAGGATACATTGAGTAATATTATATATAGGATCAAATTATTCCAAGAATTGAATAATTTCATAAATTGAAGAAGTCTCGGGAAGCATTATCAGGTTCTATGTGATGGTTGGTTGATGGCGATGATTTAATGTAAATTTTTATTATCTATCATATATTTTGGGTGGAAGGAAGGGGAAAGGATGGAGAGGTCAACCCTCTCTTGATGTTGGAGGATTTTATATTCCTGTTGGAGTGTTAGCATTGGAAGTCACTCCTGGATTGCTTGCAGAAGAAGAGCCCGACACCCATCAGTTTAATGTCACGATTTATTTATAAAGGGATGATCAAATGGTGGTGAAGACTCGAGGAGAGATCACTCTAACTCAGGGACTGGATCTGGTATGTAAAGAACAAAGGAGGTCTTGATCTAACTTCAGCCAGTGAGTTGATTAAAATATGAGCAGGTGGAAGACTTGGTAAGAAGGGTGAACAAATGACTTCGGGCTACAGGCTTTTAGCGGTTTGCAGAAGAAAAACTCTGAATGCAAGATCCTCTTGGTTCAGGGTCTCAAGAAACTGAAAAGGGGACTTGACTGGATCCTCCAATTCCAAGTCACTCAGCATTGGGAAAATCACAAGAACTAATTAGAAACAACATAACTACTACAGTGATCCAACCTACATCATCCTATAACAGCTACAACTCGATTGGATCCTCCAATTTCGAGCTATTCTAACACAGTGTAAACAGAGATGTGAAAGAAACTGACATTCATAAGGCAAGAAGTCTCAAAATTCCATGCATAACCAGAATAATTGTGCTTCATTAAAGCTTTACAACCAGGAGCTCTGCTCAACCATCAATAGATACAAAAATGGCGAAAATGCCTACATATACTTAGAACAACAACAGCAACAAAATCAAGACATTGCATTAAAACTTTGCGTCTGCATGGATTCTAACAATTTGCGGCTACAGTCTCTGAATGATCATGCACCTATGGCAGACGCAATCAAACTCCTGACAGTTCCATGGGTGAATCGACGTGCCTTTAATTCATCGCCGAACTTTCCCATTATGGTGAAGGCAATGTCTAACCACCACCAACCACCTCAATAACTGCTTCATTGGGATTGAGGATGGCCCGACCAACTCGGCACCTTTGGGACGTGGAAGGTCCCTTGCCCTGCCACCTGGATTAACTGAACTGCCTGATGAATAGGCATGTTGGCCAGCGCGAAGGATAGGGCACATGATGGGAGTGGTGGCGCCAACATTGTGAGGGTGAGGTAAGAAGTAATGAGGTGTGAGAGGGGTTACAGGGGAAGACACATGGCGGAAGGAAATAAGCGGAGAGGGCAGGAGATGAGATATAACGGGCACACTATTAGTGGGAAGCTAACGTGGAAGGGAACGGAACATGTGGTAGGTGGTGAGTGGATGATGAGATGGACTAAAAGAGTGGAGATGGGGGGGACACATCGCAACCAGGGAGAAGGGCCAATGTTGATTAAAACATAGCAGCTGAGAAGGATGGGATCGCCTAAGCGCCATTGATCTGGGCGCTTTGATCTCGGCCATTGGGAAGATGCGCGCTTGATTCCGGACCCCCCCCCTGCTTAAAGGTAGAAAGGCGGGGGGGGTCCAGAATCGCCTTGAGCGCCGTTGATCCGGCTGCTCCAATCGTGACCGTTGAAGAGGTGCACCCCTGATTCTGGACCCCCCCCCCCCCTCCGCTTAAATGTAGAAAGGTGAGGGGGCTCCAGAATCCGATGCACGCCATTGATCCGGGCGCGTGAAATCCTGCTGTCCAGAATTGATTTCCATTTAAACACAGTCGCATTGCATCCCAAACTTAGGACAAGTGGCTTTTTAACCCATTCCTTTGCATTTTACCCCCCAGTACGAGAAATATCGCTAACATTTGGCTCCATGGGGGATAGAGTCATCCCTGTGATGCTCTAAGGACTCTTTTGTAGATTCAGTGCCTTTTTGTTGGGCTATGGAGTCATTTATTAAGCTGGAAAAAAAAAATATTTACAAAAACAAAAGAGCCGATCGGGGCTCACAAAAAACATTTTTTCAAGAAATGCCCATTTACTGGGCCACTAAAAAATTCTTCACCTTCCAAATCCTGCAACCTATAAGTGTTGTTTGAAAATACTTTAGAGATCTTGAAAGGCCCAAACCAAAGGGTGTCAAACTTACTGTGCTTGCCCTTTTCCTACCTGGGTGCATCCCATTTGAGCACCAGATCACCCAGCTCGAAATCTTTCTTCCCGCTCTTCCTTTCAAAAGGTCTGCTTGATCTTTTGCTGATGATTGTAAGCCCTGTTCATGACCTATTCCCTGATTTGTTGTACTTCCACCATTTGATGAATCCTTCTGACCATATGGTCAGGCTCCCCTTCAAGGTCTTGGAGGAATTTTGCCACAGATAAGGCGAGTTGAATAGGGAAAACAGCCTCTGTTCTGTAAACAAGTTGGAAGGGTGAGATGCCTAGGGACTTCTTCGTTGTCACTCGATCAGCCCATAGAGAAAATTTGAGTTTTTCATCCCAGGCCCTTTTATTGTCTTCCAATAATTTTTTAATGATCTTGATCAGACTTTTATTGGAAGATTCTGCCAGTCCATTTCCCTGAGGATAATAGGGAGTAGAGTGAATCAGTGAAATCTCAAATTGCTCACAGAACTTGACTAGAGGCTCAGACCGAAAGGGGGAGGCATTATCAGTGACAATTCTACTAGGGCAGCCAAATCTAGCTATGATATCCTCCAGGAAGCTGATAATTACTTTGTGGGAAGTTCTTCTGGTGGGGACAGCTTTTATCCATTTGGTGAAATAGTCCGTCGCAGTTAGGATCCATCTGTGTTGGCCACTTGAGGGAGGGTGAATTTCTCCAATGAAGTCCCCTCCCCACTACTGAAAAGGTGTTGAGACTACTACAGGCTTTAATGGCAGAGATTTGAGATGCTTCTTTCCAGAGAACTTCTCTCATTTGATGCAAGCTCTGATTTCTCTGCAGACGTCAGGGAATAAAGTGGGCCAGTAGTACCCATCCCGGAGGATCTTGTGAGTTGTGGTCTTCCATAAATGATGACCTCCGCAGAGACTGCTATGGAAATCAAACATAACCTTCTGGCCCTCTTGCGGGTCCAGACACCTTAAAAATACCCCTAGGGGGTCCTTCCAATACAAGGCTTGGTTAATGAGGCAATATCTGACTGCTTTGAGCTTTAAAGCTCTGGCCTTACTTTTTCCCAATCCATCAGGGGGCTTTAATTCTTGCAGAAAATACAAGATATCCTTGTACCAAGCGCAAGCTTCTAGTGATAAGGCACCCTGAAAATGCTTGTTGGATGACTCAGCTTGCTCATTGATGAAGTTAATCCCCAAGGATTTGCAATTGGATTCAGCCAGCAACTTGGCTAAACCCTGCCCCTTTATCAACTTGGTGGGCTTAATCTCTAGATCAAACTCTAGAATCTTGGCAATCCACTTACCTCTTCTTCCGTCTATGTCAGGCTGTATAAGAATGTCCTTCATAGAGGCCAAAGGAACATATGCGGTGATGTTTGAGTGTAAGACATAGACTCTAAAAGCCTTGATATCTTTCACGAGGGCATAGGCCTGCTTCTCCATGGTCTCGTACTGGAGTTCTGCATCTCTCAATGCCTTTTTGTAGAAGGCAATAGGTTTCTCTTTCCCTTGATCATTTTTCTACAACAAGACCACTGCTACTATATCACAAGAAGCAAAAGAAAAAATCAGGAAATCTTTGGAATAGTCAGGACTGATCAGCACAGGTGCCTCAGTTAATGCCCTTTTTATTTGGACAAAAGATTCCCTGGGTTTAGAGGTTCATTTCACTTCATTTCCATTCCTGAGCATGGTTGTGATGTGCCTCACCAGCTCAGCAAAATTTGAGACGAACCTCCTCAAAAAATTAATCTTCCCCAAAAAGGCCTGAACCTCCTTCTTATATCTAGGAAGTGACAGGTTCTGAATTGCTTCTACCCTGTTAGGGTCGATCCTCACTCCCTCTATTGATACTATATGGCCTAATAGATTTCCCTCCTTCATAGCAAACAAAGATTTTTTGGGGTTTAAAGACAAGCCAAACCTCCGACACTTCAGGAAAACTTTCTTCAAGTGGCAACAATGCTCCTTGTCTATCCTGGAGAAGACCGTGATGTCGTCTAGATAAATTACCACAAACTGATCCTTCTCTCCGATGAATTCTATGTCCATGGCTCGCTAGAATGTTTCTCCTGCGTTCATCAATCCAAAAGGCATTTTGGCATACATGAATGTCCCCCAAGGAGTGGTGAAGGCCATTTTTTCTCTGTCCTCAAGCATGACTGATATCTGATTGTAACCAGAGAAGCCATCAATCATGGATATTCTAGATGCACCGATTACCCTCTGCAGTATGTGTTCCATGTTGGGTAGGGGATAATTATCTTTCTTTGAGCTCCTGTTTAGGTTCCTGAAGTCAACACAAAGCCTGATTTCTCCACTTTTCTTTCTTATCGGGACCAGATTGGCCACCCATTCGAAATATCTTAAGGGGACAATGATGTGGGCCTCTAACAGCTTCTTCACTTCTTTCTCCATGACGGGCAGCAACAAGGGATTTATCTGTCTTAGCTTCTGCCTAAATGGCTTAGCCTCTTCCTTCAGTGGGATCTTGTGTTCAATGACTGATGTGTCATATGTCTTGAGGTCTTTGTAGGTCCATGCAAACACATCAACAAACTCTCTCAACAACTTAGTATACTCGACCCTTTGTTCTCTGGTCAAACCCCTCGACAACTTGACAAACTTAGGCTCCTCTGGTGTGCCAATGTTACACTCAGCTATGTCCGCATCTTCATCTGAAGCCCTGCCCTTTACTGCCACGTCATTCCCATCGAACAATCTCTCTAATGGGACTAGTCCCCTTGGAATGTTATTGCTAGGCGGCTGAATAATGTCATGCTTTGCTATTTTACTCAGCAACTTACCCCCATCAAACCCTTCCTCAGAGATGAAATCTTGGTCGATATGCATCTCTGAAAATTCTTCGATAGTCTCCAAGAATTTCTTGATCTCGAGATCATCCTCAAACACCTTCCAGTGTTTGACGTTGTCAGGTATGGAGGGCCTATATTTTACTTCTACATCATACCTGAATTTGGGCGACAAGGGTACTTTGAAATTGCTTGCTGATGTAGCCAAGGAATCTGCCACTGTGTTCTCCTCTCTTGCGATGAAAGAAATGTTAAACGCTGAGAAGAAATTGTCAATTAGGTCCCACACCTCATTTCTATAACTTCTGAGTCGAGGATGCTTGGCTTGATAAGCGCTTCTGATCTGCTGGACTACCAACTCGACATCTCCGAACACTGCTACCTATTGAATTCTCATTTCCCTTGTGGCTCTTAATCCTAGGATAAGAGCTTCATACTCTGCCACATTGTTGGTGGTTTCGAATTCCATCTTATATGACAGGGATATGGTTTCCTAAGAAGGGAACACAAAAAACACCCCAGCACCAGCGCCTTCTCAGGTACAGGCTCCATAAAAAAAAAATTCCAGATTGGGGTGATGGAGGGAGGAAATTCATGGGAAGCAATGGGATACTTTCTGAGTTTTAGAGGAGTCTCAGGGGTGTGGGTGAGTTGTAGTAAACTGGAACCTAAATCAGTGTCCAAGGAAAATATGGGGTGATTGGTAGGGTTAGCTTCATCACTGATTATGTAGGCCAGTTGGGCTTCCCTATATAGTCTTCTATGCTCTCCTCCAAACACTGGGATAGTAGCATATGTGAGGTCCATATGCAAGGTTCCCCCCAGTCTTTTTATCTAAGATCTTGATAACAACATACCAAACTTGGGGGGAACATTGGCCACTACAATATCCATGACCACACTTTTCATGGGTAGTTGAAACAAGGTCACAACCAAGTCCTTAATAACTCTAAGACACTAAACTCTTCTAGAGTCAAAGGAATAAAGGTCGTGATAGGCTCGGGTGACTTCTAATCCCAATTATTCCATGATGGTTTTGGGCATGAGATTGTGAGAAGCTCCTGAATCCATCAAGCAGTTGTGCAGCACTTTGTCATGTATGTTCAGGGACGTGTAGAAAGGGGGGGATGAGTCATCTCTATCTTCTACCATGGGGCCTAGGAAAACTGCTAGCCTTTCATCTTGGAGGTTTATGAATTCTGTGGAAGGGGATGAGGCTTCAGACTGCAAAATCTCAAAGAAGTGTTTTTTGAACTCTTCATGTTTGATTAGCTCGGTGAGTGGCACAGGGATTCTGATCTTTTGAATCTCATGCTCGAAATTGAAAGAATATGTAAGCTTTGGGATTTCTCTTATTTCAGGAACATGATTGTGGACAATGGGAGAGAGGGGTTGAGCCTTCTTACCTCTGTGACTATCTTCTACTTCATTAGAAGGCTTCTCTGTTCTAGTGGACTGCTCAAGAATATCAGGTGCTTCTGTCCTTTTGTCAGACCTCAGGTTATACCTACCTCGGCCGCCTCTAGCCTTGTCTCCCTTGCTCAATTCATTTATCTAACTATCCATGAGAGACTCCTCATAAGCTACTTGAGTGAGATGAGGAAAAGGAGGAGTGTCCTCTAAGCAGTGGATTTCAGGATCAAGCTCATATGTTTCGCTTTCTTCCTCATCAGCCACCAAGTTGTTCTGGAAAGGGACCTGAATTCTCTGGTCTTCTCTGTCTCTTCCCTTCTCTCTGTGCATAGTCAGGGGAGCGATATTGTTTGGCCTCCTGAAGCCCCCTTTGATTTCAGCGCTCTAAGGGCCCTTGTTCATTTGCTTCCTTTCCACTTTCAGTCTCTCCATCTCTTCAGACAGAAACTTCATCATCTAGGTCAATTCATCCACTTGAGTGTGGAGTAATGATGGGCCAGAAGTTGAGGCTTCGGACTTTCCCTTTCTTCTATCTATGTCGGCCTTGCTTCTCAGTCTGTCAGCTACTAATATGTTGGATTCCACTTCTATGGCCACATCTTGCATTTGAGATAAGGAGGTGGCTCTTCTCTCTTTTAATAAAAGGTAGAAATCAGGGTCAAATGCACCAGCATAAGAAATTTGGGCAGAGGCTTATGAGGGCTTTATCTCTGCAGGAATCTTGTTATACATCTTATTGAATATTTTGGAGAAGTCAGAGATAGATTCTCCTTCCATTTTCTTCAATGACCCAAACTCTGTCATGTAATACATGAAATATTTCCTATCCCCCCACTGCCTCAAGAAAGCACTATCCAAGACTTCGATCCTAGCAATAGATCTGGGGGCCAACCCTCTAAACCATTTCCTCACCTCGCCATCCAAGCTCTGGACAAAGACTCTCATCCATACATCTTCATTTTCAATGTTTAGGTTGTCTGCATAACTGTAGAAAGCAGCCACGTGCTCTTCTGCAGTTATGTCCCCTTCTCCGGTGAACTTGGGCATATATTTCAAGTAGTCTCCAATAGGGAGACGGTTCATGGGATGGGGTAGGATTAAGGGGGTGTATCTGTTAGTGACTATGGCATCCATTCTATTCAGAGGGGGATTAGCACCAACCATACGAATATTAGGTAGAGGAGAGCCTGGAGGAGAAGGAGTGCGAACATGAGATATCGGAAGAGAGTTACCCGAAGGAGAAGGAGACAATGGGGAAACAGAGAGGGAGGTAATGGACCTAAATGTGCAGATGCTTCTCTCTGTGTAGTAGTAATAATAACAGGAGAGGTGGTGAAACCTTTTGAGGCCCGAGGTCTGTGCTGAGGCACAGCTTCCAGGGAGGGGGGAGTGACAAGGATCTCTCTTTCTGATGCTAGACCAGGAGGAGAAAACTTAGCAGGAACACTCCCGAAATTCAGAAAACGAGAAACCTCAGAGAAGATGACTAGGAAGCTAAGAATAAGAAAATGGAGTTTTCACAGAAGGAGGTGGGGAAATACCTGATTCAGTGGCAAAGATTTCTCCTTGAGAGGGCTTCCCTTTTCTTATAATCACCTTCGGATTTTCTTCAGGCGTAGCCAGAGGTAGTTGTGGATGGGACCGCGTGTGTCTACCGCTGGAAGCCACAACTAACCCAATGGGTTCGCTGCAGTGGAGTCGTCACAATGGAGTCGTCAGGTGCATAGTAGAAATCTCAATAGTTCTGATATCTAATGCACCTTCAGAATTAGCTGATCATTGTCGTTCAATCCCGGGGAAAATATTCAACTTCGTCCCCAGCAACGGCACCTGAAATGTTAGCGTTGGAAGTCACTCCTGGATTGCTTGTAGGAGTAGAGCCCGACACCCATCAGTTTAATGTCAAGATTTATTTATAAAGGGATGATCAAATGGTGGTGAAGACTCGAGGATACATCACTCTAACTCAGGGACTGGATATGGTATGTAAAGAACAAAGGAGGTCTTGATCTAACTTTAGCCAGTGAGTTGATTAAAAGATGAGCAGGTGGAAGACTTGGTAAGAAGGGTGAACAAATGACTTTGGGCAACAGGCTTTCAGCGGTTTGTAGAAGAAAAACTCTGAATGCAAGATCCTCTTGGTTTAGGGTCTCAAGAAACTAAAAAGGGGACTTGACTGGATCCTCCAATTCCAAGTCACTCAGCGTTGGGAAAATCACAACACTGATTAGAAACAACGTAACTACTACAGTGATCCAACCTACATCATCCTATAACAGCTACAACTCGACTAGATCCTCCAATTTCGAGTTGTTCTAACACAGTGTAAACAGATATGTGAACGAAACTGACATTCATAAGGCAAGAAGTCTCAAAAGTCCATGCATAACCAGAATAATAGTGCTTCGTTAAAGCTTTACAACCGGGAGCTCTGCTCAACCATCGATAGATACAAAAATGGCGAAAATGCCTACATATACTCAGAACAACAACAGCAAAAAAATCGAGATGTTACATTAAAACTTTGCATATGCATGGCTTCTAACAATTTGCGGCTACAGTCTCTGAATGATCGTGCACCTATGGTAGACGCAATCGAACTCCTGACAGTTCTGTGGGCGGATCGACGTGCCTTTAATTTGTCACCGAACTTTCCCATTATGGCGGAGGCGATGTCTAACCACCACCAACCACCTCAATAACTGCTTCATTGGGATTGAGGATGGCCTGGCCAACTCGGCACCTTTGGGATGTGGAAGGGCCCTCGTGTTGCCACCTGGATTAACTAAACTTCTTGATGAATAGGCATGATGGCCAGCATGAAGAATATGGTGCATGATGGGAGTGGTGGCACCAACATTGTGAGGGTGAGGTAAGAAGTGATGAGGTGTGAGAGAGGTTACAGGGGAAGACACATGGTGGAAGGAAATAAGCGGAGAGGGCAGGAGATGAGATATAACGGGCACACTTTTAGTGGGAAGCTAACGTGGAAGGGAACGAAACACATGGCAGGTGGTGAGTGGATGATGAGATGGACTAAAAGAGTGGAGATGGGGGGGGGAACACATGGAAACTAGGGAGAAGGGCCCACGTTGATTAAAATAGAGAAGCTAAGAAGGATGGGATCACCTGAGCACCATTGATCCAGGCACTTTGATATCGGTCGTTGGGAAGATGCGCGCTTGATTTCGGACCCCCCCCCTCTGCTTAAAGGTAGAAAGGCGGGGGGGGGGGTGTCCAGAATCGCCTTGAGTGTCGTTGATCCGGGTGCTCCGATCGTGACCATTGAAGAGGTGCGCCCCTGATTCCGGACCCCCCCCTCGGCTTAAAGGTAGAAAGGCGGGGGGGCTTCGGAATCCGATGCGCACTGTTGATCCGGGCGTACGAAATCCTGCCGTCCAGAATTGATTTCCATTTAAACGCAGTCGCATTTGCATCTGAAACTTACGACAAGTGCGTTTTTAACCCATTCCTTCGCATTTCATCCCCCGCTACGAGAAATATCACTAACATGGAGGTTTATACCTCCCTGTATATTTGGAATTTGTAGCTACGTTTGGAAGTCATTACTTCCCTTGAACAATAACTATTGATTATTTTTCATATATTGTGCATAGTGTATTGTGGTGTATTGGTGTAACTCTTATACTATTGTTCATTTCTCATTGGATATAATTGAATGGTTTAAGTATAAGTTGAAAAGGTTTTTAAATTGTACTTGATATTGATTCACCCCCCTCTTAGTATCAACAATTGGTATTAGAGCAGGTTACCTTCAGTACAGTTTAACCACTAGAAGGAAGATCCTAAGAAGAAATGGAAAACAAAATTCCAAATGGGATTCCACCATTTGATGGAATCAATTTTGAATACTGGAGTAATAGAATGGAAACTTACTTGAAAGCTCTTGGGGCAGATTTTTGGTTCTCAGTTTCTTCAGGATACAATGCTTTGAAGAAACCAAAGACTGCAGCTCAGAAGGAAGAAAAAAGGAACAACAAATTGGCAATAGATACCGTCCTGTATGGATTGACAGATTCAGTAAAATCCAAGGTGGGATCATGTGCATCATCAAAATAGCGTTGGGACAAGCTACAAGACCTTTATGCAAGGGGAGAAGAAGAAGAAGTTGAAGCAAATTACAACATCTCATATTTCAAAGAAGCAAATAGAGGTCAGTTCTTTTGCTTTAATTGTGAAGGAGTAGGACATGTTGAATTTGAATGTCCTCATCCAAGGATTGAAAGAGATGACATTGAAGAAGAAAAGTCCAATGAAGAAGAAGAAAATCATGAAGCATAAATTATTCAACAAGAAGATGAGAATCTCAAAAAATTGAAGCATGTTGAGATTGAAAATAGAAAGCTCAAAGACACACATAGAAAACTAAGAAGTGAAATGGGTAGTTGTGAAAAGACAGTTGTAAGCTTGAAGAAACAATTAGAAGAATTTAATAAACTAATAGAAGAAAACATCTCCTTGAAAACTCTACTCGAAGAAGAAATAAGAATAGGAGAAGTAAGGAATGTCCAAATGATGAAGAAAGAAGAACATTGTGAGAAACTTGAACAAGAAGTTGTCTCATTGAGGAAGAGCTTAAGAAACTTTCAAGTGCCAAAATACTTAACACATCTTGGATGCATGGGTGAAACTTCATACAAATAAGATGCAAATACCAACAAGAAGGTTGAAGAAAGAGCTACACAAACAGTTGATGAGAAGTGGCCAGTATACCAGAAAGAAGGAATGGTTACAAAAGAGATGAATATCCAAAAAGACCTCCTACCTTCAGGAATCAAAGAAGCTTCAATCAATATGAAGGAAACTACAGAAGAGTAGATCATGAATCCATATGGACTACATCACAAAGAAGGCTACTTACTCCAAGGTATCAAAATTTCTTTCTTGGTCATTATACTTGCAAAAATTTTGGACATAAGGCAATTAATTGCAGAATCAATGAAAGGAACAAATACGCAAGAAGCATGAATGGTGTAAATAGAAGATATGGAAATAATCATGGATTTTTCAACATAAGTTATAATTCATTTTCCCCATTGATGGAAAAAAAATATTGTAAGCTACAAATGTAATTATCTTGGTCGGAAAGCACGAGATTGCAGAAATATGAATGAAGATGTCCCTATGACAACCATATTATGGAGAAGGAAAGAGATTCCAAACAATGAAGATTTTTTAATAGCATTAACCATTGAAGAATGTAAATAAGAAGATGAATGGTCCATAGATAGTGGATGTTCTTCACACATGACCGGGGATCAAGACAAATTCATCATCTTGAAGAGAAAGGGTGGAAATGTTGCATTTGGAGATGACTCATCTGCCAAAATACTTGGAGAAGGTGTAGTAGAGCTTGGAAGAAAAAATGTAAAAGAAAAGAATGTCCTATTGATTGAAGACTTGAAGCATAATCTACTCAGTGTTAGTAAAATGTGTGATCAAGGATACACTCTTACATTTGACTCCCAAAAATGTAAAATTAGAGAGAATAACTCAGGAAGATTGGTTTCAACTGCAAAAAGAAGACCGAACAACATATACATCCTAGACATGAAGAAGAGAGAGAATACAGAAGCCACAAAAAAGGATTCCAAGGAAGAATAAGTCCCAAAGACAAAAAATAAGGATGAAGTATTATTGAGTGCCATATGTTCAGGGGGAGCAGCCCCAAAGAAGAAGGTCATCTTATGCCATTGAACTCAAGGGGAGAAGCCCTACCTTTTTCCATTGATGTCAAAGGGGGAGATAAATTGGGATCATGATGATAGGGGGAGCATGAGTGTTTCCATCAATGACAAAGGGGGAGATTGTTGGAAGATTGGTCGTTGTCATTGATGTCAACCCTAGCCATGGGTTTTGGACCGCAATATTGATGAAGGTATTTGGACATGAAGGACAATTCACATGAAGATGCAACACCCATGGATGGATAGTATACATCATGTTGTTTTTGGTGGTATTTGGCACGTCATGTGGATCCTCATGGTTGAGGAGAAATTAATTTTTGAACATGACAAAGTGAATTGAAGAAGGAAGTACATGTAGGTCCTGAAGAAAATTAAAGAAAAGAATTATAGAATAAGAAAGTGTTAGGTTGGCCCTAATGTTAAAAGGAAGTGACACAAATGGTATAAATAAATATCATTATACATTTATTTGATACATAATTCAAATTTCAGAGGAAATCATAAGTAAAGAAGGTCGGATTTCAAGGGAGGATGAAGTCTTTTGGTGATGTGTTCTAAGGTATGTTATTTAAAGGTCATCTTACCATTTTTTCTATAACATTTTTTATAGAACGATTCATATGGTTAAATTTTTATGGCATTGATCATACATATCAAGGTACTTGTGGTAAAATTTTCAGCTCTTGATTTGCTATAATTATGGAGATATGCTCTATGCAAGATAGGGTTTTTGACTAGTCATGAAGCTGGTCAATAAATAGGTGTTCTGGGTAAAATAGTCATAACTTATTCATAGATAATCCAAATGAAGTGGGACAAATTCCATTGGAAATACTACAGACTTTAGTTTGTTGTGTGTGAGTTTTGGAATCGGATGTTAAATATTGAGCGCGGGGCATTCTGTACAAGTTCGGTCTCCTGAATAAACCATAATTGAATAAAGTCTACCATTCTTTCTATAACTTCTTTTTGGGGAGGATTCAAGGAGTGAAAATTGGAGGAGTTTTAGAGGATACATTGAGTAATATTAGCTACAAGATCAGAGTATTCCAATAATTGAAGAAGTCTCGAGAAGCATTATCAGGTTATATGTGATGGTTGGTTGATGGTGATGATTTAATGTAAAGTTTTATTATCTCTCATATATTCTTGGGTGGAAGGAAGGGGTAAGTATGGAGAGGTCAACCCTCTCTTTATATTGGAAGATTGTATCTTCCTGGTTCACCCCCCTCTTAGTATCAACATATTTGTGGTAAATTTGGATACCCTATATTTGAGAGAGTTTTTACCCTACATAACTAACTCAAATGGAATCACAATTTAGATGGTCAAAAAGATTATTCTGATCCATTTCCAATGGTATATGGAAGTCCCTATAACTCCATAGGAATGAGGAGATATGAATTTTTCCATCTCACAACCCAACCAAAAAATTGAGGTCGAATCAGCTAATTTTTGGGGAAAGAATTACGATAAATACATGATAGAATTTTGCATTTTTAGAGAAAAAAATGAAGATATCAAGTCTTCAGTGTGCTCAAGGTGTTGGGGTGTCTTTTTGGTGTGAAAGAGAATTCTAAGGGATTATCTTAAGAAGGGAAAATTTCCAAAGGAAGATCAAGTCTTGTGAAGATTTGTTCTAAGGTTTTTCTTTGAAGGTCATCTCAGAATTTTTGATATAACTTTTTTTCTAGAATGATTTAGATAATGAAACTTGGAGGTGCTTCAAAATATATAGGGAAAACGCTTGGGTACAAATTTCATGTCTTGAATCATTATAGGTTTGAAGTTATACTCAATGGCAATTGAGGTTTTTACAACTAGGGTTTTCTTCTTCAAAATGAGTCATCTTGTGATTTTTGATATAATTGTTTTTTGGGGATGATTCGAGGAGAGAAAATCATAGGAATTTTATAGACTATATTGATTAATATTGGGTACAAGTTTTATATCTTGATTCATTACAAGTACATAGTTATACTTGTTTGAAGTTAGGGTTTGTGACTAATCCAAAAACTAGTCCCACACAGGTGTTCGAGATAAAACAGTCATATCTGAAGCCTGGAATGTCAAAATGGAATTCCATTTTTTAATTAGAAGGATAAAGAATCCTAATATATTAGGTCCAATTTTCAAAATCCAAAATGGAAAATTGATCTTGTGGCGAATCTTACAAGTTTGCATATTTGAGGTATAGTTCTGAGCAGTTTTGTATGCAGATTTAAGAAGTGATTTTGGGATTGTATTTGAAGGTTGTGATGTTGTTCTATTATCTTATATGAAGTTATGATTTTTTTGTGATATTTATGTGAGTGGATGTTGTCATGAATGGATGTTACCATCAATAGATGTTGCCATTAGTGATTACATTCTAGAAATGATGATATAAGGATTGATAAGGTTTGAAGGATTGTTTGTGGAGTGAAGCATGCAGGTTTGGAGGATATCAGTTTGAATACAGTAATGATGTGATGACAGTTACAGTGATAGTTTGAATATAGTGACAATGATAGTGTGAATATAGTGATAGTGTGAAGATAGTAATAGTGTGATGATAATGTCAATGATAGTGTGAAGACAGTAACCATGACAGTGTGAAGATAGTGAAAGTGGTAGGTTGATACTCTTATTCATATCAGGGTGGAAGGGTGGTTTCAGGAAGATTTGTGTCTCCATTCAGGAGGTTGGTGCATGTGCTTTTGGGAGTGGGTGATTCCTTCTAGTTGGAGATGGTAAAGCTAAGGGATTGGTGCCTCCTTTCAGTCAGTGTTGGTAAATCAGGGAATTGGAGTTTCCTTCAGGTCTGTTCCTGTAAATTAGGGGGTTGGTTCCTCCTTCCAGTTGGTGATGGAGAATCTTAGAAGTTGGTGCTTCCTATGAATGTAATATTGACATGATATAAAAAAAACATTTTGTGGTTTTCTCTTGTTTGGATTTCCACATAACAATCATTTTGTTTTGTGTATGGTTTTATGTGATGATGAATGGAATTGTTAATGTTTAATGTTTACATGACGTTCTTAAGATTAAAAATGGTAAAAAGTAAAAAAATACTTATTCACTGCCCCCTCTTAGTATTAGTGAATATTCCAACAATTGGTATCAAAGTGGGTTCCTTCAGGAATAGGCTAACCATTGGAAGGAATATCATGGATATTCAGGAAGTTTACTCTGTAGATGGAGTTCCATTATTCAATGGATCAAAAAAAATTCATTGGAGCATAAGTATGAGAACATTTTTATAAGAATAGGGGTTTGACATTTGGCAATCAGTATTACATGGTTACACCACTCCAAAAGGCAGAAAAAAGGGTGCAACAACAAAGAAGCTACAAAAAGACAATGCAATGGAATTGAACATAATTCTAAGGGGCTTATCAGAGTCTGAAAAGAAAATAAATGAAGTTTGAAAGAATTCATTAGCTAAAGAGATTTGGGATAAAATACAAGAAAACTACACAGAGAAAGTAATGCAAGAATGTGTAGAAGATCGAAAGGAAGATACCCCAAAGAAAGAAGAAACATCAAATAAAATGGATGAAAACCCAAATAAACATGTAGATGATGAATCAAATGAAGAAAAAGTGAAGTAAGTCGAATCAAGTAAGTATCTTGTGGTGATAAATTAAATTCGTGTCACAATAGGTGTACCTATGCAAATAAAAGAAGTTTTGACAAAGATGAAAGAAAAATCCATGCCTCGAAAGAAGAAGAGAATGATGAAGTAGACCTTGAAGGGGAATGTATTAGTGATCTAGATGTTTTGAGGAATGCAAGGGAGAAGAAAAAAATGCTAATGGAACAACTACAGAGGTATCAAGAAAATAATAAATTGCTAGAAGAGAAGCTAAGTGAGACTAAAAACATTATCATTATTTTAAAGGCACAAGTAGAAGTGGCTAAGAAGACTGAAAAAACATTGAAGAATAAATTAGAAGAGAAAGATACCCAACTAAGCACAAACCTATAGAATTATATGATTCAAATAGAAGAGGACAAGAAAATTGAAGAAGTCCTAAACAATCAACTAAAAGAGAAGGAAGAAACATGTCAAGCAAAAGAACTTGAAATTGTTTCTCTAAGAGAAGAAGTGAAAAGGACATATTCCACAAACATGAAGTTAGAGAAGATTTCATCAGCCTTAGAAGACATCCTGAATAATAAAATAAATCCCAGTGACAAGACATGTATTGGGTATGACCACAAAGAAAAACACATTGAAGAATAAAAGAGTTTCAAACTACAAAGAAAGACCAAAGAAAGACCTAAAATTCATACAAATGGTTCAAAGGATTCCAATAGCAGAAAAAAAGACCACGATAAATAAATACATGACAAGAAAGCATCTCAAAGACCTCCATGTTAAAGAAGACCCTTTGCTCCTAGGTATCAAAGTTTCTTTCTTGGTTATTGTTTTTCTTGCAACAATTTTGGATGTAAGGCTATAGACTATAAAGATTATGCAAGAAATACTCAAGTAAGGAATAGATGTATCTACAATAATGTTGAATGTTACAAATGCCACAAATATGGACACATATCTCAGAACTATAGAAGCATGATGGAGTCTTCCATAAAAGAAAATGTTCATATCAAATATAATAAGGTTTGGAGAAGAAAACAAAAACAAGAACAATATGTCAATGGAGAATTCTCAGAGAACATACCCACAGGAGTTGCAGAGATGAGTAAAAATTATAAATATCAAAGTAAAGAGGAAGATGTCATAATTATAAATGATGATCATGTAGTAGAGAAACATTATACATTATTCAACCACTAGGTGAATGGTGACCCAAGTGGTGGAGGAGGATGATGATGATGATTGGATGTGGATGGGGTAGACACACATGGAGGGGAAGCATGAGTTTTGATTGATGGAGAAAAAACATGCAAAGGATAAGGAGGAGGAGGATGACCATGTGATGGAATAGAGGATGTAGATCGGTCTAGTGATGACCCAAATGGAGTAGAATCATGAGCATCATGAGAAGGATCCCTCAAAACCTCGATGAGGTTGACAACATTGAAAATATGACACATTAGTAACATCATGTCATGAGGCATAGTCATCCATATCATATACATCTCTAGTACACGTAATATGTCTCGAACTAGTGTAGGTACCACTACATGGCTAGCCATAACACCACATAGGCGATATGCCACCTCTATCCAGAATATCTAATCCATCCTACGTGACATGTAGGGTCTATGTGCCACAGGATGCTCTGTTGCCTCCTCCATATCCTCATAATATTGGGGAGGTGCATCCCCATCACATGTGACAATATATGCAAAACAATAGTTAATAATAATTATATAATTAAAACAAAATTTTACAATAATTACATGTACATTAAATAAGACATTAAAATATGCAACTACATATATCAAAACATGATGATAATAGTACATATCTCATATAGTGGCTTGAGTATTGTGAATAGGATGTTTGAATATCCTCTCTAATATATCCCATGTACATTTACTATACAAGATTGAAGACATGATTTTCCTCTACAACCAAAAAATTGCATACCTACCTACCGACCAGAATACACGACAGCTATAACTAGGCCCTCTTGGGAAACAACTACCCTCACATACACATACATGCATCAAATAGATTCCTAGTAGGAAAGCAAGCTACTCTTGGTCAATTGGCATGAACCCTCTAAAAAAATAATGTTAATAACTTTGATGTGAATGGGAAGATTCTCCTCCAAGCAAAAATGGCACAACAACAATCCATCACAAAAAAAAAATGTCTCAAAAAAACTATTTCCACCTTATCACTTGGGGCCTCTTCACTAAACTATCTACATAACGCATCAAAGGAAACTAAGAGGTAAAGTGTGGAAGTGTTGTGATAATAAAACATAGACACCTAACCTCCTCTCTATCAAATGAATCCATATGTATTTGAACACCATAACATGGAATCCCAAAGAATAAATAATCTCTAGGTTGACAAATCTCTGCATATATTCCATCTAGGTCTCTCATGCAACACTAGGCGGTAGATCAAGGAACCAAGTCCAAACCTCCCCCCTCCTAGATAAACCGGTGATGAAATAATCATCCACCTCAGTGGGTTGATACTAAAAATTGAGACCAACCCTAAATACATCTCGACTATGATCCCAACAGTGGATCATTTTTTGTAACAATGGAGAGTTCCACCTAAGGGATGTAATTTATTCAAAAAACTTGAGGGGGCGAACCACCCTCAGAAGGGTACATGTATATGGTGTAATGGGGAGAATTAACCTCTCTTGAGCCTCCCACTCATGGTTAAAGCTATATTTTTCAACCCGCTATTGTTGGTGCTTCTCCTCCTCTCATCATCATCATCTTGGATTCACATACAAATATTTCTAGGCACACACACACACACATACATAAATAACTTGTATTTAACAAAAATAAACTTATTTTTTATTTACAAAAAATTATCGAAAAGTAACTGGTGGGCCTAAAATAGTAACTACACACCATCATCAATGCTCTATATCAAACAAACAACACCACCAAGCAGGGATATTACAATCACACACTGACGCTCCACGTTTGTTGTCTCACCACCACGTGTTTTAGCGTTGTGTCCCATAAGATGTATCATGCTATTAAATTGGGAAATATTCGGATTGGTGGCATGATCTTAACAAAACTAATGTGTTTGTTGGACTTAGGGGCACTGTTAGGTTAATTTTTTTTTATTGCAAATTAAGCGGCGTGATGTGTTAATATGAATGCACCAGGGTACTGTGTTATTGGAGCATTGAAATTTTGTTTAGTGGTTTGTTGTGTTTTGTAGAGCACTAGAAATGGGGCATCCAACGAGATGCCCCACTATGCCAGGTCATTAAATATTTTTCCCGGTGCAGTTGTCTTAACATGACTAATGCATTTGGTTAACATGGATGCACTGCTATGCTAAAATTTATGAGATGTAAACTTAGCAGTGTGCTTTGTTGACTATAACGCATCGATGCTCCAGTGTTCCTAGAGCATCGACATTTTTAGCGGTGTGCAATAGTAACATCCATGCAGGGATATTACTATCACGCACTAGTGCTCCATGTTTGTTGTCTCATTGCCGCGTATTTTAGTGATGCATCCCATGAGAGGCACTACACTACTAAATTGTGAAATATTTTTCCCAATATCATTCTCTTTACAACACCAGTGCATTTGTTGGACTTAGGACCATTGCTAGGTTAAATTGTTTTATTGGAAATTAAGTAGTGTGATGTGTTAATATGAACTCCTTAGTGCTACCATGTTATTGGAGCACTGACATTTTTTTTAGTAGTGCGTTGTGTTGTTTAGAGAATCGGTAATGGGATGTCCAATGAGACACCTTACTATGCCAAGTAGATTAATATTTGTCCTAGTGCAGTTCTTTTAACAATATTGGTTCATTTGGTTAACATGGACGCACCACTATGCTAAATTTTAAGAGATGTAAACTTAGCAGTGCACTTTGTTATATGGAACACATTGGTCCTCTAGTGTTCCTAGATAAATGACATGTTTTTTAGCAGTGCATTATCTTTTATAACACACCGATAACAAGGTGTCAAAAAAGATGCACTACTATGTTTATTTTAAAAAACTTATCGTTGACAAGATTTTGGGACTCCATATTGAGTTAGGAAATAATAATTATTTAATGATTATGTTTTGTATAATTGACGCGAATGATGAAAATTACTGACAAAGTGATGTAGAGGATGAAGGCACATGAATTATGCTTATAGATTCAATCCACGTATGGGTAATGAGTTTGTATATATTAATACCAGGTACTATCAAGAGAGGTTGATGTCGAACACCCCCTCCACAACCTATAGGTTGGAAGGTCCACGTCAACACAGGATCTTTCCCTTTACACTGGCTCGAAGAGCCTTTGGAATGCTCTTCTATTTCCCTTTCAGGAAATTTTCACCCACAATCAACAGTCAATGCTGACCCTTCCTCTTTCTCTTTCGGACTTTTCCTTATTGCGATTTCGGCAGTCGCGGTGTCAAGAAGCTTGTTTCCGCGATTCCTGAAACCCAATGTTCCTAAAATACGATGTGCTCACAAAGTTGACCTTTCAACACTCCTTTACTTCTATCGGAACTTCGGACTTCACAATATCGTGAATCCTAATGCAAAGGTTTCAGGACTTCACCCCACGAAACCCCGAAATGGTCAACTGAGTTGACTCCTTGTCAAGAGTGTGCCACCTGTCCACTCGCTGACTCCTTTGTGGCCCCACACCATTCTCTTAGCTTTGGGGACTTCACCTTTCGTGATTTCATGATTCTCGTTGAAAAGTTTACGAGACTTCCACCCACGAAACCCCAATATAGAAATCCACGTGTAAATACAACGGCCCTTATGGCTTGGATCTATGGTCCTACTCCTCCTGAGATTAGAACCTTTCACAGCACTCATTGTAACTTTCCTTCTCTTCTGTGAGATTGAACGACTCATGGGAATTCATGAATTCTCTACAGAGAATCCTGACCGTCCATTCTTTCCTTGAGAACTCATCCTCCTGTGGTCCCTCGTCACTATCCCCTCCTTTAAATCTTCAAGGGTTCAAATCCTTCTGAACTTTTCTGACTTTGAATCTTTCAAGGAAACTCTTGCACACACTCCTTGCGGCAGACTTTCAAACTCTTCCAAGTGTTGAATCCCTTTGACTCTGCGCACACCTGCAGCAGCAGTCTCTCAATGCTTCACTCAGGTTCGCAACCCTGAGGTTTTACTCGGCCTGCGCAATCCTTGCATGGCTCTTTGTGCCTAACTGCACCTCTGGTGTGAATGAGAACAAAAGCTATCTCTCCTGAGATTTTAGAGATAAACCTCTGAACACCTTGTTGACGCACTCCTTGCGGACAATTCAACTGCACTCCTTGCAGGAACTCTTGCTCAGATAGAGAAACAATTGAAACTCATCCCTTTTCCCTTTCCTCTCAGATTTCAAACATTCAACAAGAAATCATTCATACATAGCATAAAAGAAATTGCATGACAGAAAGGGTAAAAAATTCATGAGCATAACATTCAAAGATGCATACACAGAGAATATATGGACACCATGAGTCTGAACCACATCTTTCTTGTATTAATTCAGAACTTATGTACATGGAGTCTGCTACACAGCTCTCTCTGCTTCTCTTCTATGCTCTTCTCAATTATCTTCATAATAATCTCACAATACAAAAATGAGGGTGTCTGTATCCCGTTTCCCTCTTGCGCTTTAAAACCGTCTAATCTAACATTCAATTCTACCTACTTGCATTAACTACCATAAATGTATTCTATCTACTAAGGACAAGAGTGAATCACTCAAGGTCCGTTTACATTATACAAGTGCACCTTCACTTGATTTTTCATTAATGGTTCAAGACATTTCAAAATTTGTGCTTGGCGCTTTTCCAGCTATCCGTAGTCTCCACGTTGGGTCGCTTGAGATGCTCCTACATCATACTCCCTGGCTTGAAAATTTTCATGGGCTCCTGTCCATGAGCTCACGTATGGTGTGTACATGCCTCTAGATCTCCACTTCGTTCTCCCTGCTGGAATCTTCAACTGAATGTCCTTTCCACTTGACCAAATACTCAAAGTATTGCTTCTGTCTGGTCTTCTTGCTTACTCTTTTGTCCAGTATGCATTCCATCTGTGGCTTGTCTGCAACTGGCATCTGCTTTGTCCACTAGACTTCTGGTTGTTCATTTCCTATCCCTGCTTCCTCAACTTTATATGGGTACAAATCTGAGAGATTAAATATCGAAGAAATTTCGATCCCATCGGGTAATTCAATCTCGTAAGCATTCACCCCAAACTTCTTCAAGACCCTACATGGTCTGATTTTATTCATCTTCAACTTATTATATGTTCCTCTCGGGAACCTTTCCTTCCTCAAATGTGCCAGAATCAAGTCACCAACTTCAAACTAAAGTTGTCTCCTGTGCTGATCTGCTCTGTGCTTATATTCCTAGCTTGAATTCTGCAATCTCTCCTTCACCTGGCTGTGAAGTTCCTTCATCGTCTCTGCAAAATCTTCTGCACTAGCACTCCTAGTCACATTCTGTTCTGAATCTCTCAACTCATAAATTCCTCTCAGTTGCATGCCATAAACAATCTGAAATGGACTCTGCCCTGTGCTTTTGTTAACTGAGTCGTTATAAGCAAATTCCGCCTGTGGTAATATGTTGTCCCACTGGCTGTGGTGTTCTGTCACTAAGCTTCTCAAAAAGTCTCCCAGACTTCTGTTCACCACTTCCATCTGTCCATCCATTTGAGGATGATAAGCTGAACTAAATAACAAGTTAGTTCCCAGCTTATTCCATAAGGTCATCCAGAAGTGTTCGATGAACTTTGTATCTCGATCCGAAACTATAATCCTTGGAAAACCGTGAAGTCGAATGACCTCTTTGAAAAACAGATTCGCAAGGTGAGTTGTGTCACTGGTCTTTTGACATGGAATGAAGTGTGCCATCTTGGAAAATCTATCCACCACCACAAAGATTGAGTCAAATCCTATTTTTTTTCTTGGCAACCCCAATATGAAATCCATGTTGATTGCATCCCACGGCCTTTCAGGTATGGGAAACGGTTGATAAAACCCTGCATTACGTTTCCTTCCCTTCAAATGTTGGCAAATTCTGCATCTATCCATGAATCTCTTGACATCTGCTTGCATTCCTGACCAAAAATATGACTCATTCAATTTTGCGAGTGTCTTGTCATGACCAAAGTGCCCTGCCAATCCTCCACTGTGTTTCTCCTTCAGCAAATTCTCCCTCATGGAGCATTTCGAAATACACATCTAATTACCCTTGAACACTAATCCATCCTGGATCATGTATTCTATCCATTGGCTTCTGTCTCTGAGAATTAGATTCTCAGCGGCTTCATATGCCTCCTCAAAATCCTGATCATCTGTGTACATGTTCCTGAGATCATCAAAACTCAATGTTTTGACTTTGAACTCCTGCAATAGCAAACACTTCCTGCTCAAAGCATTGACAACTTTGTTAGCAGTACCCAAAATATGTTTAATCACAAAAGTGAAATTCTGCATGTACTCAACCCATTTTACATGTATCTGATTCAACTTTTCCTATTGAGTCACAAACTGCAATGCATGATTGTCACTGTATAAGACAAACTCTTTCGGGATCAAGTAATGCTTCCATTTATTCAATGCCTGTATAATAGCATAAAACTCCTTATCATAAGTGGAGTATTTCATTTTCAATTCATTCAACTTCTCACTAAAGTATGCTATCGACATGTCTTCCTGACTCAAGACTGCCCCTATCACAAATCCACTTGTGTCGCATTTCACTTGAAATGTCTTTTGGAAATCTAGCAACACCAAAATTGGTTGTTCCATGATCTTCCTCTTCAACAAATTAAAACTCTTCTCGGCTTCTTATATCCAGTGAAAATATTTATGTCTCTTCTTCACTGTGTCCATCATCAGTGCACTAGATCCACTAAAATTCCTGATGAATTTTCGATAGAAACTAGCCAATCCGTGAAAACTTCTCACCTCAAAGATATTCTTCGGTGATGGCCAATTCTTAATCACTTCCACCTTATCTGGATCCATCCTCAACTCATCTGCAAAAATAACAAATCCCAAGTAAATGAGCTCTGTCTTCATGAATGAGGATTTCTTCATGTTTATCAACAGCTTCTTCTGCTGTAACCTCTGCATCACTGTAGCTAAATGCTTTAGATGCTCTGCCACTATTTTACTGAAAACCAATATGTCGTCCAGATATACGATAACAAATTTTTCGATGAACTCCCTCAGGACTTCGTTCATCAACCTCATGAAGGTACTTGGCACATTTGTTAATCCAAATGGCATAACAAGCCATTCATACAACCCTTCATTGGTTTTGAATGCTGTCTTCCACTCATCACCTTCTCTCATGCAGATTTGATGATAACCGCTTTTCAAATCAATCTTTAAAAAATACTTTGCTCCACTCAATTAGTCCATCAGATCATCCATCCTTGGCAATGGAAATCTGTACCTGATGGTTATCTTGTTAATCACCCTTGAGTCAGTACGCATCCTCCATCCTCCATCTTTCTTCGGACTGAGTACTGTTGGAACAACACACAGACTCAAGCCTTCTCTGACCAAACCTTTATCCAACAACTCCTGGACTTGTCTTTTGACCTCTTCATTCTCTTGTGGCATCAATCTGTATGTGGCTTTGTTTGGAAAACTATCTTCTGGTATGAGATCAATATGATGACTCACACTTCTGATCTGTGGAAACGAATGAGGTAGTTCATCCACTATTATGTCAGCGAACTCTTCCAGCAGTTCCTGAACCTCTTCTGGTAAATCATCCACTCTTGTGTTGGTCAAAACAATTTTTGGTTTCCTGACCACAATAAATCGTGGCTCTTCTTTCTTCTTAACCTCTGTAATAAGTTCCTTCCCACTCATGAGAAGCACAGTGTTTCTTACTTCAGGCTTCACCTCCTTATCCTTGATTGGAAGCAACATGTGTGTCCTCCCATTCTTCTCTAGGGTGTATGTGTTCATTCTCCCATCATGAATCACATTCCTGTCATATTTCCATGGTCTACCCAGCAATAGATGACAAACATCCATGGGAATAACATCACATAATATCTTATCATTATATCCTCCTATCTTAAATTCAACTAAATGTTGTTTAGTGACAATTACCTGATGTCCTTTTTGTAGCCACAAAACTCTGTATGGGCTTGGATGGTCAATCGTCTCCAGCTCTAGCTTTTTTACCATCTCTGTAGAAACAAGATTATCCATGCTACCACTATCCATGATGACCTTGCATACCCTGTCCTTGGTCTTGCAAGAAGTCCATAAAATTCTATTCCTTTGGAATGAACTCTCCATCTCCTTCTCTAGTGTCAAAAGAACTTTTCACATCATCAGCGATCTTCCGCCTTTAGCATCTTCTGCCTCAACATCACACCTCTGTGCTTCTGTGATGTGAGTTTCTCCACTCTCTTTCTTTTTATTTGGACACTCGTAAGAGTTGTGCCCACTCTTTCCACATGTGAAGCATGTTATTACTCCACCTCTTCCTCTTCTTTTACCTCTAGTACAAGGAAAAGTGTTGTTATCAGCATATTCTCCTCTCTGTTCAGTATGTTGTCTCTCTACTCAGCATATTTCCCTCATTGTGAGGTTCCACCTCTCTCAGTTCAAGTCTGAGATTTCTTCCAATCCTCCTTGGGCTTCTGATATTTATCCTAGGCAACCAATTTGCCTCGGGGCTGACTTCTTCCTCGGCCTCTCTGACCCTACTTTCAGCTCAGCTTCTATTTATCTTTTAGAGCCATCTGATAAGCATCTTCCACCGTTTGGATGGCTACCATGCTCATGATGCAAAGAGATGTGACCTTACCCTCATCACGCTCTCCCCGCTCACAGGATCACTCAAAATCCCTACGTCAGCTGAGCTGAAGTGGCTCTTTAGGTTCCAGAGTGGAATCCTCTGCTATTAACACCCGTTCCATAGGTCCTTCATTCACCTGCATGGTCTTTGCATCTGACCGCGGACAATTTTCCCACAGGAAAACTGTTTATCAGGCTTCAGAGTTCAGACTTCCTGCTATCAAAAAACTCGGTCTTCGTGAATCCCCGATCTCTGATGAATGCTCGCTCCTACGGTCTAGCTTTTCTGGCTAAACTTCCGCCACCTGACCACTACTCACATGTCCCTAGCTTTGCCTCCCTCATGGCCTTGCGACTCGCTGTATCAACTTTTTGGTTACCCAACCTCCGATACCCAAGGCGTCAAACCTCCGAGGCGCTCGTGTGAATTGACCATCCACCCCGTCACTTCTATCGGGACTTATGCGCTTATCACGATCTCACTGTTCATGGCTTCGCTACTCGCGAGGTTTTAATAACTTCCACGCCGACTCCCGGGGTCTGAGGTGCCGAACTCACGACCTCGCATCCTTGCGACTTCACAATTTTCGTGGCAAAGTCCTCAAGCCTTTCCTTGCAAGGTTTCGAGGCACAATCCACACGCGGATCCAATGGTCCTCCCGTGATCCGGATCCAACGGCTATTTACCTCCTCGTTCCTCGCATCCTCATGACTCTGGATACCCAATGCTTGGGCTATCATCCGGCGAGCTCCCAAGTTTTCGCAATCCTTAGATCTTTGCCATGCATCCTCTTAAATGGACGACCCAGATCTCCTCGCTCCTTCTCCGCTTCGTGTCCTCGCGCCTCGCAACTCTTGACACTGATTTTTCAGCTCTTCCACTCATGAGCTCCTGAGATATGAGGTCCCACCTGTCCACCTGCCGACTCCTATGGTCCCACCGTCCTTGAGTGCTGATATCTCGAGATGGTGTCAGCTAAGCCCCACATGTAGAGCTCTCATCTCCTCGGCACTCTTGAAGTCGAATGACTTCCTATTTCAACCCCTGGTGCCTGAGTTCCTGATATGGATAATCTCATGCAGCTCTCACCAACCCGACGGCTGACAAGATTTCTATATGAGATCCAATGCTCTCGTTCTTGCTCTCTCGTGCGCTTCTCCTCAGCTCCTTCTGGACGTAACTCCTCAACGGTCCAGATCTTCTTCCTCCGCCCGATCCGACGGTTCCTGTTTCCCCTTCTTGGCTACTGTGCTTTCTCCCTAGACTTGGGAGAATCCCAATCTCTCAAAGGCTCCAACCTTTGTTGTTTCTTTCGGTCCGCGAACTCCTCGACTGTGAGCTTCACCTGTGCGTATGAAAGTGTTTCCCCTCCTGAGATTCTTTCTTTCGATCCTCAAAGGATTTCGATGTCTGCACTTCTACAGAGTCTTATCATGCACTCCCCGGTGCTACCCTTCCTCAGCTTTCACAATCACTCAAGCCCCTTACGGGATTTGTCCTTCTTCTCTCCCTCAGATGGAATATGAAACGGATACCTTCCTGGCTATCCTTTGACTCGAGCGATCCTCTCGCTGAGTTCTTATGGGTATTCAGCAACCCAACAAAGGCCCCTAAGTGGACTCTCCCTTCACAATCCAGAACTCAAAGAGTTCTTTCCTTTGTTGTTCTTGCTTGCACACTTTCTCGACGCCCTCTTGGCAGAGTATCTCTTCCTCCCTCAGAACATTCAGCCATTTTGGGTTCTTCCCGTGCACCTATGCACTCACTCAATGCCCTTCTGGCAGAGTTCCCAGAATCTTCAATGATTCTAGTCTTCTTCGAACTCTCAGCAGAGTTCTTCTTCCAAAACCTCGTGCGTATGCTCAATACCCACTTGGCAGAGCTCTACAGAATCTTCAGTGATTCTGTCTACAACTGTGTCTCAGATACACAGCCTTGCCTCCAAGGTATTCAACAACCTTGAGGTCTTTCACCTGAGTTGTCAACTTCAGTCATGTGCCTCAGCACGTCTTCGTCTGACTCCTCAAGAGTTCAGAAGTGCAACCTCTATGCATGGCTATCAGAACCTCAGCATTATGTCACACCCTCTTGGTATGAAGCCTCAAAGACATTTACCTGAATCGAACAAACTCCTGCAAAATGCATCCACATAACATACATTCACAGCATATACATGGAACACACACAAACATCCATATAACTCAGAATATGCAGGAAAACTGCTCTGTTATATTAACAATGGCAAATGCCTGAATTTACAATGGTGTTCCTGAGCTTTACCTGGCTCCTCTCTTCTCTACACCCTTCTACACTACTTCAAAATGAGATCTAAAATCTCTTTTACCTGAGGGCTCATTCCTCCAAGTTCACCTACTCTATTAAATTACATTCAATGGCTGTCTAGTCCAGCGTATGGATCTAGATCTCAGCCGACCTTGGCATTAAAGCCGATCCTATCTAATGCCTGCTCAAAGGCACGACTTCCCTGGCTCAACAACCTAAGCACATTAAATTTACATTCATTTCAAATTCTAATGAGGCTGCGCCTCCCTTTTAGCATATAAATGCATGTGCACTGACGTGGCTGCTACTGGCTGCTGACATGGAGAGATGCTCCTGCATCATACTCCACAGCTGCAAAAATCATGAGCTCCTACTCATGAGCTTCCCCTCTAAACTGTTGGAAATCCTCCTAGATCCCAAATAAGTCTTTGGAGCTTTCCATATGCTCCACTCTGCTGTTGCTTCTGCATTGCTGCTGCTGCTGCTGCTCCCCTTCTGCTCAACCTCTCCCAGTTGGCAGTGTCTGCTGACTTCAACATCAGCCCTGTGATCTCCATGATTACTTCATCCAACTTCTCCAGTGGCTGGTTCTGCCTTTGCAGTCTCCTTAGCTGCAAAAAAATTTGGCCATTTGGCAGATCATCATGACCTCCCATGCCTCCTTCATCTATTTCCAACTTCGCCTGTTGGATGTGCACGCTCTGCACTTCTATCCTTTCCTCCAGGGCTTCAATTTGATCCCACAGATTAGCAAAGCATATGTTGTTTGTGTCTTCTTCATCTGTTGCTGCAAGCTCCCTTGTTGCTTCTTCTACTTCAGTGCTGAATGCGTTGAGCCATTCTTCGGAATTCTCACTCTCTCCTTCTACTTCTGCTTCTTCTTCTGCTATCAGCTTCAATGCTACAATGTTCTCAGCTTGCTAGCTAAACTCATTGAGACATTCCACTGAATGCTCATCTTTTTCTTTGTCTGCTTCTGCTGTCAGCTTTATTGCTATAGCTTCTTCCCTTTCAACTCCCTGGCTGAAATCATTGAGTTGTTTCTCAGAACACTCCTTCCCTTTTCTTTCATCTGCTTGGGTAGTCTCAAATGCCTGCTCCATTCTCCTTTTGATAGTCATCTCCAATTGTGACTGTTCTTCTGCTGTTACACCATCTACAACAGAATTTTCTACCTCCTCTTGGTCATATGGTAGGAATACTTCAATTCCCCCAATCATCAGAACACCATTCTGATGTTCCTCCTCTTTTGTCAACTGCATCTGCTGACCCAAATTCACCTCTGAATTTGTGAGACTATCAGACAATCTCATCTGCTCTGTCAACTCCTTTGGCTGATCCAAATTCATCTGCTCATCCCAGCCCACTTGGAAAAATGGGATGTCTTTGTTGCTCCCCTGGCAGACCATGAGATCAATCGATCCCACCTTCATCAACACTCCTTGCTGAATTGAACTTTCCATGAGACCTTCAAATGGTCTCAAGTATTCATCTCTGCCCTCCTGGCAGTCCTTGATGCTTTCGCTGCCCTCCTGACAGTCTTTGAGATCCCTAAGTGATTTCTCTTCATTGCCCATATGGCAATGCGAAATTCCCTGGCTGTCCTCATGACAATCTTCGAGATCCTCAGTTGATCTCCTTTCACTGCCCAGCTGGCAATGTGAAATTCCCTAGCTGTACTCATGATAGTCTTTGAGATCCTCAGCTGATCTCAATCTGTTGCCCTCTTGGCAATCTGGAATTTCTATTTCTCTGCCCTCCTGGCAGTCCTTGAGATCCTCAGATGGTCCCAATTCATCTTTTTCATCATCCCAATCATCGAGACCCTTTCCAGTCTCTAGCCAACAGTGATCCATCATCTTTTCTTCTATGGCCCTGAGGTTTTCAACATACCTCAACCATCTTCTCAACAGCCTTTGTTGTCTTTTGACCATCAGCTCCCTGACTAGCCATTTCACTTTTGCCTTCTGCATGGGCCGTTCATACACCCATCTCTGCTTTTTATCTTGTTGCATCTTCATTTTGAGCTCCTCCATCTCTCGCTTTATGTCAGCGAGCTCTTTATCCATTTTTGCTGCGCTCATCTGCTCTGGCTTCTTTCGTTCAACAGACCTATGGCCTTTAGTAGCCATGCTATTGTTCCTATCTGCCTTCCTGGCAATCCTGCTGCTGTCACTCTGCATCCCTGAGTGTTCCAGCTTCATCTTCCATACAGTCTCCCTCTGACTGTCTATGGACTGCTGCCTACCTGCAAGCTAGTCCTTACAGAGTCCTCAATAACTCTGTCTTCTTCCTGCTCCTATGTCTGCAATATACAAACAGATTCCCACTCTGATACCACTTGATGCAAAGAGACACGACCTTACCCTCATCGCTCTCTCCCCGCTCATAGGATCGCTCAAAATCCCTACGTCAGCTGAGCTGAAGCAACTCTTTAGGTTCCAGAGTGGAACCCTCTACTATTAACACCCATTCCACAGATCCTTCATTCACCTGCACGGTCTCTGCATCTGACTGCGGACAATTTTCCCACAGGAAAACTATTTATCGGGCTTCAGAGTTCAGGCTTCTCACTGTCACAAAACTCGGTCTTCGTGAATCCTCGATCTCTGATGAATGCTCGCTCCTACGCTCTAGCTTTTCTAGCTAAACTTCTGCCACCTGAACACTACTCACATGTCCCTAGCTTTGCCTCCCTCGTAGCCTCGCGACTCGCTGTATCAACCTTTTGGTTCCCCAACCTCTGATACCCAAGGCATCAAACCTCTAAGGCACGCGTGTGACTTGACCATCCACCCCGTCACTTCTATCGGGACTTTTGCGCTTATTGCGATCTCGTCGTTCACGGCTTCGCTACTCGCGAGGTTTTAATAACTTCCACGCTGACTCCCAGGGTCCGAGGTGCCGAACTCATGACCTCGTACCCTTGCGACTTCGCAATTTTTGTGGCCAAGTACTCGAGCCTTTCCTTGCTAGGTGCCAAGGCACAATCCACATGTGGATCCAATGGTCCTCCCACGATCCGGATCCAACGGCTATTTACCTCCTCGTTCCTCGTGTCCTGATGAATCTGGATACCCAATGCTTGGGCTATCATCCAGCGAGATCCCAATTTTGCGCGATCCTTAGATCTCTGCCACGCGTCCTCTTAAATGGACGACCCATATCTCCTCGCTCCTTCCCCGCTTTGCGTCCTCGTGCCTCGTGACTCTTGACACTGATTTTTTAGCTCTTCCACTCACGAGCTCCCGAGATATGAGGTGCCACCTGTCCACCTGCCAACTCCTGTGGTCCCACCGTCCTTGAGTGTTGATATCCTGAGATGGCATAAGCTAAGCCCCACACGTAGAGCTCTCGCCTCCTCACCACTCTTGAAGTCGAATGACTTCCTATTTCAACCCCCGGTGCCTGAGTTCCTGATATGGATAATCTCATGTAGCTCTCACCAACCCGAAGGCTGACAAGATTTCTATACGAGATCCAACGCTCTTGTTCTCTCTCTCTCGTGTGCTTCTCCTCAGCTCCTTCTGGACGTAACTCCTCAACGGTCCAGATCTTCTTCCTCCGCCCGATTCGACGGTTCCTGTTGCCCCTTCTTGGCTACTACGTTTTCTCCCCAGACTTGGGAGAATCCCAATCTCTCAAAGGCTCCAACCTTTGTTGTTTCTTTCGGTCCACGAACTCCTCGAATGTGAGCTTCACCTGCACGTATGAAAGTGCTGCCCCTCCTGAGCTTCTTTCTTCCAATCCTCAAAGGATTTCGACATCTTCACTCCTACAGAGTCTTCTCATGCACTCGTCGGTGCTACCCTTCCTGAGCTTTCACAATCACTCAGGCCCCTTACAGGATTTGTCCTTCTTCTCTCCCTCAGATGGAAAATGAAACAGATACCTTCCTAGCTATCCTTCGACTCGAGCGATCCTCTCGCTGAGTCCTTATGGGTGTTCAGCAACCCAAAAAAGGTCCCTTAGTGGACTCTCCCTTCACAATCCAAAACTCAAAGAGTTCTTTCCTCTGTTGTGCCTGCTTGCACACTTTCTCGACGCCCTCTTGGCAGAGTATCTCTTCCTCGCTCAGAACATTCAGCCATTTTGGGTTCTTCCCGTGCACCTATGCACTCGCTCAATGCCCTTCTGGCAGAGTTCCCAGAATCTTTAATGATTCTGGTCTTCTTCGAACTCTCAGCAGAGTTCTTCTTCCAAAACCTCGTGTGTATGCTCAATGCCCACTTGGCAGAGCTCTATAGAATATTCAGTGATTCTGTCTGCAACTGTGTCTCAGCTACACAGCCTTGCCTCCAAGGTATTCAACAACCTTGAGGTCTTTCACCTGACTCCTCAAGAGTTCAGAAGTGCAACCTCTGTGCACAGCTATCAGGACCTCAGAGTTCTGTCACACCCTCCTGGTATGAAGCCTCAAAGACCTTTACCTGAATCGAACAAACTCCTGCATAATGCATCCACATAACATACATTCACAGCATATACATGGAACACACACAAACATCCATATAACTCAGAATATGCAGGAAAACTACTCTGTTATATTAACAACGGCAAATGCCTGAATTTACAATGGTGTTCTTGAGCTCTACCTGGCTCCTCTCTTCTCTACACCCTTCTACACTACTTCAAAATGAGATCTAAAATCTCTTTTACCTGAGAGCTCATTCCTGCAGGTTCACCTACTCTATTAAATTACATTCAATGGCTATCTAGTCCAGCGTATGGATCTAGATCTCAGCGGACCTTGGCATTAAATCCGATCCTATCTAATGCCTACTCAAAGGCATGGCATCCCTGGCTCAACAACCTAAGCACATTAAATTTACATTCATTTCAAATTCTAATGAGGCTACGCCTCCCTTTTAGCATATAAATGCATGCGCACTAACATGGCTGTTGCTGGCTGCTGACATGGAAAGATGCTCATGCATCAACTCATCTCATCCTGAATGTCATATCTTAGGCCATTCATGTATCTGGAAACTTTCTCATCATTTCTTTCTCGATGACCTACCCTGATGTTCAGCTTGTAGAATTCTTCAGTGTATTCTTTCACTGTCATCGGCTTCTACCTCAGGTTCTGCATTGTCCTGAACAAAGTAATATGGTAATCTCTGGGGATGAATTTCACCTTCATCTTCACGATCATTCTATCCCAGCTCTTGATCTTTTGCTTTCCCTTGCAGCGTCTGTCATCTTGTAGTTCATCCCACCACAATGTTGCATGTCCCTTTAATCTTGTGACAACATGCTTGACTTTTTTGTCTTCTTCGACATCTTCATAGTCAAAGTATGTGTCCAGATCTCTAATCTAGTCTAGAAGCTCCTTTACATCCAAGTTTCCCTCATAAACTAGAATGTCCATTTTCGCTCTTGCACCCATTCTGGAAATAGCTCTGATCAAACGTTCATTTGCTGCATCTTCGGCTGCAACTTCCTCTTCATGTTCAGCCTCAATTTCACTCTCAAAATCACTAAGATCCCCAGCAATGTCTGTGTGTCTCTGTGCTATCTCCATGTCTTCAAGTCTGGCGCATAAATCACACATCTCTTTCTCCATGGCTGGATCAGTCATCTTCCTACCTCTTCTTCTCGGCATTTCCTTCTCCTCTGACTGGTCGGGTGTTTGTCTGTCCCTTCTCCTTGGTGGCATGGTGAATCTTCTTTTCTCTGTGATAGAAATCAAAGGACCTTCCTGAGCTTTGATACCAAACTGATTTCAAACGCCCCCTCCACAACCCGCAGGTATGAAGGTCCATGTCAACACAGGATATTTCCCTTTACACTGGCCCGAAGAGCCTTCAGAATGCTCTTCTATTTCCCTTTTAGGAAATCTGCACCCACAATCAACTTCAAGAATTTCCCCCTTGTACTCCGGGAGATCGGACTTCGCACTTTCGCAAATCCATTGGTCAAGCACCCTGGTTCCAATCTCCGAAACCTGGAAACACTCAACGCTGACCCTTCCTCTTTCTCTTTCGAACTTTTCCTTATCACAATTTCGGCGGTCACGGTGTCAAGAAGCTTGTTTCTACGATTCTCGAAACCCGATGTTCTGAAATTCTGACACGCTCACAAAGTTGACCTTTCAACACTCCTTTACTTCTATCGAGACTTTGGACTTTGCAATATCACAAATCCTAATGCAAAGGTTTCGGGACTTCACCCCATGAAACCCCAAAATGGTCAACTGAGTTGACTCCTTGTCAAGAGTGCACCACCTGTCCACTCGCTGACTCCTCTGTGGCCCCACACCATTCTCTTAGCTTTTGGGACTTTGGGTTTCGTGATTTCACGATTCCTGTTGCAATGTTTACGAGACTTCCACCCACAAAACCTCGATATAGAAATCCACATGTAAATCCAATGGCCCTTATGGCTTGGATCTACGGTCCTACTCCTCCTGAGCTTAGAACCTTTCGCAGCACTGATTGTAACTTTCCTGCTCTTCTGCGAGATCGAACGGCTCATGGGAATTCATGAATTATCTATAGAGAATCCTAACTATCCATTCTTTCCTTGAGAACTCGTCCTCCTGCGGTCCCTCGTCACTATGCCTTCCTTCAAATCTTCAAAGGTTCAAATCCTTCTGAACTTTTCCGACTTTGAATCTTTCAAGGAAACTCTTGCATGCACTCCTTGTGGCAGAATTTCAAACACTTCCAAGTGTTGAATCCCTTCGACTCTGCGCACACCTGCAGCAACAGTCTCTCAATGCTTCGCTCAGGTTCACAACCATGAGGTTTTACTCGGCCTACGCACTCCTTGCATGACTCTTTGTGCCTAACTGCACCTCTGGTGTGAATGAGAACAAAATCTATCTCTCCTGATCTTTCAGAGATAAACCTCTAAACACCTTGTCGACGCACTCCTTGCAGACAGTTCAACTGCACTCCTTGCAAGAACTCTTGCTCAGATAGATAAACAATTGAAACTCATCCCTTTTCCCTTTCCTCTCAGATTTCAAACATTCAACAAGAAATCATTCATACATAACATTAAAGAAATTGCATGACAGAAAGGGTAAAACATTCATGAGCATAACATTCAAAGATGCATACGCAGCGAATATATGGACACCATGAGTCTGAATCACAACTTTCTTGTATTAATTCATAACTTCTGTACATGGTGTCTGCTACACAGCTCTCTCTGCTTCTCTTCTATGCTATTCTTAATTATCTTCATAATAATCTCACAATACACAAATGAGGGTGTCTATATCCCATTTCCCTCTTGCGCTCTAAAACTGTCTAATCTAACATTCAATTCTACCTACTTGCATTAACTACCATAAATGTCTTCTATCTACTAAGGACGAGAGTGAATCGCTTAAGGTCCGTTTACATTATACAAGTGTGCCTTCACTTGATGTTTCATTAATGGTTCAAGACATTTCAAAATTTGTGTTGGGCGCTTTTCCAGTTGTCTGTAGTCTCCGCGTTGGCTCGCTTGAGATGCTCCTGCATCAGAGGTGGAGCAACTTCACTACTTCCACCTACTAGCACTCCTATTGTGGTTCGAATTAAAAAGAGTGGGACACTTTTACTTCGAAGTTGTACAGGTAGGCTGTATATTTGGTCAATCATGAGGATCAACTAAGGGACTCACAATAAGGTGAAATCTTTATTCATTAGTATCCATTAGTCTCTCAACAAGGTAAACAATGTGAGTTAACAGTTTCTCTATTGTTGCATCGATTCTCCATCATCCACGGTCATATACTTGAAGGGCATGCACACATGGCACCCTTTGGCATATGTTAAGTAAGTCCTGAAGGGCATCACATACATGACACCCTCAGTATCATTACTAAAAAAGATTAATTAAAAATAATGTAAAAACTTAATTTTAAAATACAATATACAAAAAGAATCATTATTTTGCATTTCATGTTGGATAAACAATAACTATGTTTAATTTTAGTTTAGAGAAAAGAAACAAAATTAATAACCTAAAATAACACTTCTCATTGTTAATGTTCATTCATAGTAAAATCAAATTGAAATAAAATAATAATAAGAAATCCTAGGTTATGAAGTTGTGCATAACACTATTTTAAATTAATTAATTAATAAGAAAAAATTCAATTCAAGCAAACTCATAAATCATGGAGAAGAATTATGAATAAAAACCTAACTCAATTTGAATGTGACTTTAAAAAAGAAGGTGGGATAGAATTGTTGGGTATGTGTTATATTCTTTGCATGAGTAGTAGTGTTTGAGCGCCTGCGCTGGGCGCGCAGGGGGGCGGAGCCCCCCGCGCGGGGGTTCGGGGGCAGCACCCCCGAAAATTTTTTTTTGGGCCGACATATTTTCGCCGGTTTCGGGCCGACATATTATCGCCGGGCCGACATATTTTCGGGACGACATATTTCCGGGACCACATGATATTAGGTGGTTTTCGGCACATGGTTTTTTGCCGATGGTTTTCTATTTCCGGTTAAGGAATTAGGGTTTTGGACTAATCCAGGTCATTGGGTTAGGGTTTTGGATGCCGCTGGCTCCTATATGTATATTGTATTGTATACAATGTAACACAATGTGTATCAATATAATATATGCTAGTTTCCCCGGTTTGGGTTTCCAGGTGAAAAATCTCTGTGTAATGTTTGTATTTGCCATTGTATCTTTTCTGTTCTTTTATGAATATCAGTTTGCAGTAGATATTGTACAAGGTTAGAATTTACAAGAATTAAATAAAGAAAGTAGTATAAAAAACTAAGACATGAAAATACCAATCTAACACAAAAAGAGAAATCTTAAAGAAACACTAAAAAATATATTAGAGTAAAGCTAATAGTCAAGAAAAATTAGGTACAAATTTTATTATTATTATTATTTTATAATTAATATATGTGTATTTGTGCATGTAGGCGATACAGGTAAAGATGAATATTAAAAATTTTAAGATAATTTGTAATTTGTATGGGGACATGTGGCATAAACCAAAAATAATATGAAAAGAGGGTTTTGGGATGAAGGAAATATACATTTTTTATGCACCATATTGTTGAATAGTTTTCATAATAACAACTAGATTATTAAACCTTATTATTGAGAGTTTGAACCTTTCATTTTTAAACAAGTTTTGTATGGCAGTGTAGTCTCTACCAGGTTGGAATGAGAGTAAATGTGTAGGTTGCAAGTTGTAGTACATGTGGTATCCATTCAGAATTTAGTATTTTCAAATTATTTTTATTTGAAATTTATCAAAAATTATTAATGTGAAGGTTCCTAGTATCTAAGTTTGATAGTACATGAAATATTTAAGACATAACCCATGTAAGCTAGAAAATACAAAGTCGGGGGTTGGCGGAGTCGTGGGTTCACATTTTTCATTTTTCATGTCCATCCTGTTCTGTGATATACATTTTTCACCCAACACTTCCGTCATATACATTTTGCACCCAACAATTCTGTCATATACTCAATCTCATGTATATGACGGAATTGTTGGGTGCAAAATGTATATGACTGAAGTGTTGGGTGCAAAATGTATATCACGAAACAGGCTGGACATGAAAAATGAAAAATGTGAACCCGCTACTCCGTTATTGTTGGGTGCAAAATGTATATCACGGAACAAGCTGGAAATGAAAAATGAAAATTAAAAATAAATTTCACCTTTATTATCATAAACAAAATCAAAATTCCAAAATTTCAAATTTACATTTTAAAAAGTTAAAAATAATATTGAATAAAATTTAAATATTTGTTTATACTATTCATTAAGTAAAAAGTGTTATAGCATTATATAAATTACTATAAATCTTAGTACAATGTTATAATATTCTATAAATTAAGATGTTATAATATTCTATAAATTACTCAGTCTCATGTATATGACGGAATTGTTAGGTGCAAAATGTATATGAGGGAAGTGTTGAGTGCAAAATGTATATCAATGAACAAGCTGGACATAAAAAATGAAAAATAAAAATAAATTTCACCTTTATTATCATAAACAAAATCAAAATTCCAAAATTCCAAATTTACATTTTAAAACATTAAAAATAATATTGAATAAAATTTAAATATTTGTTTATATTCATTAAGTAAAAATTGTATAGCATTATATAAATTACTATAAATCTTGGTACAATGTTATAATATTCTATAAAATATTCTATAAACTACTCAGTCTCATGTATATGACGGAATTGTTGGGTGCAAAATGTATATGACGAAAGTGTTGGGTGCAAAATGTATATCACCGAAAAAGCTGAACATGAAAAATGAAAAATGTGAACCCACGACTCCGCAAACTTGGGACTCTGTAATTGTTGGGTGCAAAATGTATATGACGGAAGTGTTGGATGCAAAAGGTATATCACAAAACAAGCTGGACATGAAAAATGAAAATTAAAAATAAATTTCATTATCATAAACAAAATCAAAATTCCAAAATTCCAAATTTAAAATTAAAAACGTTAGAAATAATATTGAATAAAATTTAAATAATTGTTTATACTATTCATTAAGTAAAGGTACAATGTTATAATATTCTATAAATTACTTAGTCTCATGTATATGATGGAATTGTTGGGTGCAAAATGTATATGATGGAAGTGTTGGGTGCAAAATGTATATCACTGAATAATGCAAAATATATATCACCAAACAAGTTGGACATGCAAAATGAAAAATAAAAATAAATTTCAATTTCATAAACAAAATCAAAATTCCAAAATTTCAAATTTACATTTAAAAACGGTAAAAATAATATTGAATAAAATTTAAATATTTGTTTATACTATTCATTGAGTAAAAAGTGTTATAACATTATATAAATTACTATAAATCTTGGTACAGTGTTATAATAATCTATAAATTACTCAATCTCATGTATATGACGAAAGTGTTGGGTGCAAAATGTATATCACGGAACATGTTGGACATGAAAAAAAGAAAAATGTGAACCAGAGACTCCACCAACCCCCGACTCCGTAATTGTTGGGTGCAATATGATGGAAGTGTTGGATGCAAAAGGTATATCACCGAACAAGTTGGACATGAAAAATGAAAAATAAAAATAAATTTCAATATCATAAACAAAATCGAAATTCCAAAATTCCAAATTTAAATTTAAAAACGTTTAAAATAATATTGAATAAAATTTAAATAATTGTTTATACTATTCATTAAGTAAAGGTATAATGTTATAATATTCTATAAATTACTTAGTCTCATGCATATGACGAAATTATTGGGTGCAAAATGTATATGACGAAAGTGTTGGGTGCAAAATGTATATCACAGAATAAGTTGGACATGAAAAATGAAAAATAAGAATAAATTTCATTATCATAAACAAAATCAAAATTCCAAAATTCTAAATTTACATTTAAAAACTTTAAAAATAATATTGAATAAAATTTAAATGAAAAATAAGGATAAATTTCCTTATCATAAACAAAATCAAAATTCCAAATTTACACTTAAAAACGTTAAAAATAATATTGAATAAAATTTAAATAATTGTTTATAGTGATGATGATGATGATGATGATGATGATTAACATCCACTAAGACCTAATTGGTCTATCGGACCTTAAGAGGGTAAGGGATTACTTGTGATTCTTTAAAATTTTGTTTATGTGCTCGAAAAGCATTA
>ML785206.1:141161-153324 GCA_009831015.1 Picea engelmannii | reverse complement strand
TAAGAGGTTAGGAAGGTTGGTAGTGTGATCAATATTTTGAAAATGAGATCTAATATGGGTATAGGCTGGACAATCTAAGAGAAAGTGTTTTTCATCTTCAACCTTCTTAGTGTCACAAAGGTGACACTCTTTCATCCCATGGCATTTTAGGAATTGACCAACACCCAGTTTTACTATGGAGCTCATGAGAATTTGTTCTTATCTTAGCAATGTTTATTTTTTTCTTTACACTTGACAAAACATATAGATAATTTTGATCTTCTAGATTATGATTGATTACATCTTTATAATACCTTAATTTTCTTTTTTCCTCTAACTCTTTATCACACCACATTTTTTTCTTAAATTTTGATTTGATGTTTTTTTTTAATAGTATCTTTATTCTACAAAATGGTTTCGTCCATGATTCCCCAATAGTTTAGCCAAGACCGAGCATCTTTATGCCATCCTCGCTTGAGTCGATGGTGGTTATGACTTGATTTTGAAGCAATTTTAGGTAGTTTCTTGTCTTCCATGTTGTTTAACTTGTTCTTATACATTAGGTATCTAGTCATAGCCATGCTCTCAATGGGGGAGAGGTTTGTTTCTACGAGGAGGATGGGATAGGGCGTATTTCCTTTAATTTTGAGATTATAGGTTATAAAATTCTTTTGTATTTGCTCTAGTTTTATCTAGGATTCACGAGAGATACTACAGCCCTATACTTCACATCCATAAAGAATATCATGTGTAACAAGAATCTCAAAGAGGATTTTCTTCTTATCCCAACTCCAAATATCGACTGATTTACAATTGTTTTCAAGCCCATAATAAGCTTTCCATCCCTCAATAATCCTTTTCTCAATGCTATAATTCCAATTGAGCTTGTGGTGAATGTCAATTCCAAGATATTTGTATGAAGTCACTTCCTCCAAGTTGTTGTTTTCATATACAAAGGTATCATAAGGGATCTTATTGGATTTAATAATCATGACCTTAGTCTTATCTGTATTAACAGTCATACCCATATTGGAGAAAAAATCCTTGAGGGTTCTTAGTTGGTTTTCAAGATCATGGGGACTCCTTGCCATAATAACGATATCATCAACATAAAGAAGAAGATTGATGACTATATCAGTGAGAGTAGGGCCGACACAACCTGCTTTTTCCAAGCATTCTTCTAACTTATCAATGTATATGCCAAAAAGGGTAGGGGACAAGGGACAACCTTGTTTGACTCTGATATTGCTGTTAATCTCTTTTGACCAACCCTCGGTGTTTTTAAACTTAGAAATAATGTTCTCATACATCCGTATTACAGCAGCCTTCAACTCGAGAGACACTTTTATCTCTTCCAACCTATTCCAAAGGTTTTTCCTTGGAACCATGTCAAAATCTTTTCTAAAGTCAACAAAACAACAAAAAAGACTAGCTTTAATATTGCAGAACTCCTCTGCAATGATCATAAAGGTAACAAGATGGTCCATAGTTTTATAGCATTATATAAATTACTATAAATCTTGGTACAGTGTTATAGCAACTCACACATTTACTCCCACTCCAACCTAGCAGGGACTACGCTGCCATGGATCACTTGTTAATATGTGATAATGTTTTGTTAAATTTTATTCAATTAATTATTTAAATTTATTTTTATTTTTCATGTCCAGCTTGTTCTGTGATATACATGTTAAGTAAACATTTAAGGCTCTGAGGCCTGTTAGGTAAACATTTAAGTCTGTCAGTCCAAGGGCCTCACCCTGTGTAAACATTTAAGAAAGAATGTGTGTGGCAAGCTTTACGTACATTAAGTACTTAATAATAATAAAAAATAGACAAACCATGGATACGCTAGCATATCAAACACTGAGATAAATTTAGCTAGTAGAAAGTACTAAGACAAACATTCCAACTAATGCTAGCATTAATTCACCTTCAAGAAATGCATAAAAAAATATATGATTCAAAAACACTGTATACGATCAAAAAGTTTGGATATGTTAACATATAAAACATTGGGAATAGCGAAGTCGACAATAAGACCTCTAATCTGTTATCCAATCAGATCATGACATATATGGTACTTTTTATTATATAAAAATCAATGTTTTTTGTTTCCTAGTTCCAACATTAGATATTATGCAAATATTTGTCGTCAATGGACAAACTAATACTAGGTTAACAAATTATCGATCACTATAGTCCCTCTATGCCTACGACAGGGACTAATAAGGGCTTCATATAAAAGTTGACATAAAAGTTTTGGCCAAAATTTATGCAAAGAAGAAATTCATTAAGTAGAACAACAAACAACTCAAACCACTATTAATAAAAATTTATCTATATTTATTATATATTCATTTAAATTGAAATTGCATGTATTATTAAAATTATTTGGTTGGAATATATACATATATAGCTCTATATTCAAATTAAATTAATGTTGTATGTATTAGTGAAGTTATATATATATATATATATTAAATTTTTATTAAAATTGCTATATATTCAAATTAAATTAATGCTGTGTGTATTAGTGAAACTCCTTGGTTGGAGCTATATATTGATGTATATTAAATTTTAATTAAAATTTGTATGTATTGAGAATTTTTTTGGGTTACCGAGTTTTGGAAAAATAAACCAATCTGTTTTCATGTTATTAAATCTTATTATTAAATCAAAATTGAATATATGTTATTACCATCGTACTTTAATGATGTATGTAAATCCGTGAAGATGGTTATGTCAACGGTTAACAAATTTGAAATTTAATTGATTAATATAATAGGCGTGGACAAAAACAAAACAACAATACGAAAGAAGTTACGTATGTTTGTTATTATGTTAAATTTGTTTTTTTAAATGATATTATATCTTACAATATTTAATATACTAAAATTTGTACAATTCTGAACATTTGGTAAACAATGTTTATTGTTAAAAATAAACAGTGACAAACCAAAACATATCATGCTTGGTTACTCTATTTAATATATTATAAACATATAATGCTTGGTTACTCTATTTAATATATTATATTGTAAAGGTAAAAAGAACAAAATTAATAGATCACTATTTAATATGTAAAATGTTTGTTGTGTAGATATTAATCTACATACCAACGATTATATAAATCCCTCATTCCAGCCTTTTATATTTATATAAATTAATTAATGATAATTATTATTATTTTTAAATATGAATATTCATCAATTAGATTGTAAATAAAGAATAGATAAGTAATATATATTTACTTAATGACGAATGTTGAATATGTTTTAGAATGGAATAATGATGCTTAAGACTATTGTAAAATCTCATTATAATGATGAATTAAAATTATTAAATATAATTTCATGACATTAATATTAATATGATGTTAGGGGAAATGGAAAGGTTAAATTATGTGATTTTAATTTACTTAAATTTTAAATCTCAATATTAAAAAAAAAAAATAGGATTCTCTTAAGCGATTAGAATTCTTATTTTAAAAGTCTTTATGAGTTCCTTAATGTCATGGACACCATTTCTATTATCCCTACAAAGGAAGAAGTTTTTTCTTTAGATGACATAGAGTTCAGGGTTAAGCGGCCTGCAAATGGGAAAGCTAAGGACATTGAAGGCTACTAAGCTCAAATTTTTAAAATCGGAGGGCCAATCCTTATCCCTCACATACACAAGCTCTTCAATTTAGCAGTCAAGCAAGGCTTCCATAAACCCTGGATGCAATGCCTCATTATTCCTATTTTTAAAAATGTGGATAGAAACATTCCCTCTAATTATAGGACCATTATGATTAGCCTGATTTTAGCCAAGCTTTATGGAATTATTTTGGAAAAGAAGATTAGCCTTTGGCTAGAAAGTCATGATAAAAGAGCTAAAGGCCAAGCTGGGTTTAGGAGATATCATTCAACTGTGGACCATCTTGTTACCTTTAGTATCATTGCAGAGAAGTTCTGCAATACTAAAACCAATCCTTTTTGTTGTTTTGTTGACTTTAGAAAATCTTTTGACATGGTTCCTAGGAAAAACCTTCATAATAGGTTGGAAGAGATAAAAGTATCGCTTGAGTTGAGAGCTGTTGCAATAAGGATGTATGATAACGTTATTGCTAAGTTTAAAAACACAAAGGCCTGGAAAAAGAGATTAACTATAATATTAGAGTCAAACAAGGTTGTCCCTTGTCCCCTACCCTCTTTGGCATATACATTGACAAGTTCGAATATTTTTTGGAAAAAACAGGTTGTGTCGGCCCTACTCTCGTTGGTATACTCATCAATCTTCTTCTTTATGCTAATAATATCGTTCTTATGGCAAGGAGTCCCCATGATCTTGAAAACTAACTAAGAATCCTTGAGGATTTTTTCTCCTATATGGGTATGACTGTTAATACTGATAAGACTAAGTTTATGACTATTAAATCCAATAAGATCCCTTATGATACCTTCGTATATGACAACAAAAACTTGGAGGAAGTGACTTCATACAAATATATTGGAATTGATATTCACCACAAGCTCAATTGGAATTATAGAATTGACAAAAGGATTATTAGGGGATGGAAAGCTTATTATGGGCTTGAAAACAATTGTAAATCAACTAATCTTTGCAGTTGGGATAAGAAGAAACTCCTCTTTGAGATTCTTGTTACACATGTTTCTCTTTATGGATGTGAAGTCTAGGATTGTAGTATCTCTCGTGAATCTTGGAGAAAGATAGAGCAAATACAAAAGAATTTTATAACCTATAATCTCAAAATTAAAGGAAATATGCCCTATCCCATCCTCCTCTTAGAAACAAGCCTCTACCCCATTGAGAGCATGGCTATCACTAGATACCTAATGTATAATAACAAGTTAAACAACATGGAAGACAAGAGGCTTCCTAAAATTGCTTCAAAATCGAGTCATAACCACCATCAACTCAAGCAAGGATGGCATAAAGATGCTTGGTCTTAGTTAAACTATTGGAGAATCATTGAAGACATCATTTTGCAGAATAAAGATACTATTAAAAAAAACATCAAATCAAAATTTAAGGAGAAAATGTGGTGTGACAAAGAGTTAGAGGAAAAAAGAAAATTAAGGTATTATAAGGATGTAATCAACCCTAATCTAGAAGATCAAAATTATTTATCTATTTTGCCAAGTGTAAAGAAGAAAATAAGCATTGCTAAGACAAGAACAAATTCTCACGAGCTCCATAGTGAAACTGGGCATTGGTCAGTTCCTAAAATGCCATGGGATGAAAGAGTGTGTCACCTTTGTTGCACTAAGAAGGTTGAATATGAAAAACACTTTCTCTTAGATTTTCTAGCCTATACCCATATTAGATCTCATTTTCAAAATATTTTTCACACTACCAACCTTCCTAACCTCTGAACTCGACAAAAGTATGGTAATCTTGGAAAGCTTCTCTTAATGCTTTTCGAGTACAGAAACACAATTCTAAAGAATCACAAGTAATCAATTACTATCTTAAGGTCTGATAGACCAATTCGGTCTTAGTGGACATTAATCATCATCATCATCATAAAATTAATATGCATGATTTAAATTATATAATAAATAATATGATTGATAGTGGTAATGGTTTAATATTATTATGGGTATAAGAGGGTAAGTGATTACTTGAGATTCTTTAGAATTTTGTTTCTGTGCTCGAAAATCATTAAGAGAAGCTTCCCAATATCACCATACTTTTGATGAGTTAATAGGTTAGGAAGGTTGGTAGTGTGACAAATATTTTGAAAATGAGATCTAATATGGGTATAGGCTGGACAATATAAGAGAAAGATTTTTTCATCTTCAACCTTCTTAGTGTTACAAAGGTGATACACTCTTTCATCCCATGGAGTTTTAGGAATTGACCAGTGCCCAGTTTCACTATGGAGCTTGTGAGAATTTGTTCTTATCTTAACAATGATTATTTTTCTCTTTACACTTGGAAAAACAAATAAATAATTTTGATCTTCTAGATTAGGGTTGATTACATCCCTATAATACCTTAATTTAATTTTTCCTTCTAAGTCTTTGTCACACCACATTTTCTCCTTAAATTTTGATTTGATGTTTTTTTTAATACTATCTTTATTCTAAAAGATGGTGTCTTCCATGATTCCCCAACAGTTTAGCCAAGGTTGGGCATCTTTATGCCATCCTCGCTTGAGTTGATGGTGGTTATGACTCGATTTTGAAGCAATTTTAAGAAGCCACTTGTCTTCCATGTTGTCTAACTTGTTCTTATACATTAGGTATCTAGTCATAGCCATGCTCTTAATGAGGGAGAGGCTTGTTTCTAAGAGGAGGATGGGATAGGGCGCATTTCCTTTAATTTTGAGATTATAGGTTATAAAAATATTTTGTAATTGCTCTATCTTTCTCCAGGATTCACAAGAGATACTACAACCCTAGACTTCACATCCATAAAGAATAACAGGTGTAACAAGAGTCTCAAAGAGGAGTTTCTTCTTATCCCAACTCCAAAGATCAGTTGATTTACAATTGTTTTCAAGCCCATAATAATATTTCCATCCCCTAATAATCCTTTTCTCAATGCTATAATTCCAATTGATCTTTTCATGAATATCAATTCCAAGATATTTGTATGAAGTTACTTCCTCCAAGTTGTTGTTTTCATATACAAAGGTATCATAAGGGATATTATTGGATTTAATAATCATGACCTTAGCCTTATCATTATTAACAGTCATACCCATATTGGAGAAAAAATCCTTGAGGATTCTTAGTTGGTTTTCAATATCATGGGGAGTTATTGCCATAAGAATGATATCATTGGCATAAAGAAGAAGATTGATGACTATACCAGTGAGAGTAGGGCTAACACAACCTGGTTTTTCCAAGCAATATTCTAACTTGTCAATGTATATGCCAAAAAGGGTAGGGGACAAGGGACAACCTTGTTTGACTTCGATACTACAGTTAATCTCTTTTGACCAACCCTCAGTGTTTTTAAACTTAGCAATGATTCTCTCATACATCCTTATTGTAGCAACCCTCAACTCGAGAGACACTTTTATCTCTTCCAACTTATTCCAAAGGTTTTTCCTAGGAACCATGTCAAAATCTTTTCTAAAGTCAACAAAACAACAAAAAAGGTTGGTTTTAGTATTGCAGAACTCCTCTGCAATGATCCTAAAGGTAATAAGATGGTCCACAGTTGATTGATATCTCCCAAACCTGGCCTGGCCTTTAGCTCTTTTACCATGACTTTATAGCCAAAGGCTAATCTACTTTTCCAAAATAATTCCATAAATCGGGCTAATCATAATGGTCCTATAATTAGAGGGAATGTTTCTATCCCCATTTTTAAAAATAGGAATAATGAGGCTTTGCATCCAGGGTTTAGGGAAGCCCTACTTGACTGCTAAATTGAAGAGCTTGTGTATGTGAGGGATAAGGATTGGCCCTCCGATTTAAAAAATTTCATCGTGGTAGCCTTCAATGTCCTTATCTTTCCCATTTGCAAGCGACTCAACCCCGAACACTATGTCATCTAAAGAAAAAACTTCTTCCTTTGTAGGGACAATAGGAATGGTGTCCATGAAATTAGGGAACTCTTAAGGACTTTTAAGGTAGTAATTCCAGTCCCTTAAGGGAATCCTATTATTTTATTTAGTATTGTGTTTTAGAATTTGGCTCCAGAACTTCTTAGGGTCCAGCTTATATAGTTGTGAAAGTTGTTCTATCCTTTTATTGATATAATACCTTTTTTTCCTTTTAATTAGGGTTTTGTACATATTGATATTATTGAGCTTTAAGGACTCTTTAAAAGGATCCATAATGGCTTTCCTAGCAATTTTTCATTCTTTATCATACCAAGGGTTAGTCGTTCTATTATTTTTTTATAGGACACCTCAAAAGAGAACTTGTTAATAGAAGTGGAAAGGGTAGTTGTAAAATTATGATAGATTTCTTCAATGTTGTCCTTATAAGTTAGGAGATTTAATTTACTATTTAAATCCTTTAAGAAAATGTCAACTTTTCTTTTGTCAATGTGCAAGTTCCTTTGATTATCAAAATTCTCTTTAATGGCACTCCTATGCATGGAAAAGTTTAGAGTTAGGATTAAAGGTTTATGATGAAAGTCGGGCTCATGCTCTTTTGAAAGGTCAAACTTTGATATTTGGTTGGAAATGGGGATATCAAAAATCACATAATCTACAACACTACTACATATCCCATGAATACAAGTCATCTAGTTGGAGTTTGGCCACTTCAATACTCCATTGCAAATTATTAGGTCTTGAGAGCTGCAGAGCTTGACCAACTCAGTACCAAACAAATTCTCAACTAGGTCTTCATAGCTTCTTTTGTAGCTATTAGATAAAACTAGGTCATCATCTAGACATAAAGGATTATAGCTAGAGTCAATACTTAAAAGAGTAGCTTGTTTAGTTACAGTCCTAGCATTAAAGTCTCCTAGCAGGAGGATATTACCTTCAATTTTCAAACTATAAATATCTTGTTCTAAATTATTATAGGGACAATTGTTATCTACATTGTTTTTCTTATAAAAAGTATAATTAATAGGTGCAAAATAATAAATTTATATATATATATATATATATATATATATATATATAAAGAAAGAGACATGAAACATTACAAACTAAATTATTTTGTATTTATCACTAATATATTTGTTATGATATTTAGACACTTAGGAATTAGTTAAGAACTACTTGGTCTAATATGTCATTAGGGATGGGTGTTCTATATGCACTTAAAACCCTCAATTAAATTGTCAACCCGGGGTAAGTAAAATTAGAGTTGTAGCACTATATGTGCCAAGGTAGAAAGGTTGGTAGTATAGTCTAACTAAGGAAATGAGATATTGAAGGGTTAATCTACTCAAGCAAAGACTACTAATGATCAAAACCTACTAAGAAACTTAAACTATGTAACCTAAGTAACTTTTGAACAAAGGATCGATGGATAGTCTTAAGAAAACAAATGAAAACCCTACTTTCAGAAAACTAACTTAATCATGACAATAAGCAAAAGAAAACTATCTACCTAATAATCAATAACAACAACAAACCACTTTAATTAACCTACTCAAATTCAATAAGCAACTATCCTGTAAAATGAAGTAAATAAGCAAGCAACTACGCTATCAAAACAAAATAGACAAGCAAGCAACTACCCTATTAAAGAAAAATAAGCAAGTAAGCAAACAACTAACTAACCTATAATAAATTATACAAAAAGTAAACTAATCAATAAGCAACTAATTACGCTAAGAAGCAAGTGAACTCTATTCTTAAATTGAACTTCACAATTACTTCTAATTTATGAAAGGAAATCTACTAAATTGAAAGCATCATGACAATAAAAGTAAATAACAACTAATCTTTAACCTGTGATAAGCAAACTATTCCTTTTGTGATGTTTCAATTGCATCCAAAGACTATTATTGGTGGAAGTCATATCATCAACCAAACGCTGTAGAGAATTCATCTTGGCTTGTAGGACAACGTTATCATGGTGTAAATGACGACTCTATGTTTCATGCCCCCTAAGTTTGAGTTGGAGGGTTTGGAGCTTTTGGGGACTGTTGATGACATGTGAGGAAGAATTGAGATGTATAGTATACCCTTGATCCTTTAAACCATGCAAAACAACAATTTTACCTCTGCAAAATTAGTTCCAAAAGTGATTTCCCAGAAGCGCAACAATTATGGCCTAGCGAACTTGTGAAAAATAGGTATCCAAGTGACACTTGTAACTACAATACAATAACTCTTGTGTAAAAAATGAGAGAGGCTTTTTTTTTTTTAATATGTCCTTGATAAAAATCTCTCTTGGTTTTTAAAACTTCACTTCGAGTTGTTAGGAAAACACAACAAGAAAACATGACTAAAACAAAAAAAACAGAGTGTTTTATTTTCTAAAAAACTAGGCCTCTAAGAGAATTGAATATATCCCAAACCATAATGTATATTCAAAAACCAAGAGAGGTTATTGTTTTTGGGTATTGTATGAACAAAAACCTCCAGGTTTCAAAAATAATTTCCCATTTGTTCATAATCCAAGCTTGAAGTTGGTTACTCAAAAGTTAAAGAAGTGCAGTGTGCTCTTAGCAGAAATGTAGTGTCGTATTTGAGAGGATTTTTGGAGGCCTTCCCAAAGGAGTTTTGGCTTGAAAGTGGTATGGTTGGAAATTTTATGATGTCTTCTACACAATGGAACCATCAAGCACTACAAATGCTTTCTCCAAACCTATGAAAAACTAACTTGAAGTCAAGCTATCCAAATGTGCAAAAACCCTCCTATAGTGATTGTATTTGGGGAATTTATCTCAAATAATAACACCTATGCAGAAAATGAAGGATTTTTTTGTTTCTTGTTCTATGATTGAGAAAAATCTCTTTCACTTTTGTCAAATTCATCTTCTGTAATTCAGAAACCAATTTTGAAGTAGAACTTTGACCAAGACAATCATTTGAAAATTTTTGACAAGGAATGATGACATGACCATGATGAAAATTTATGACCTTGGATGAGTGGAGGGAGTAGTAATGACACTTATACACACCAATGACCATTTTACAACTAAGAGATGTCAAATTTTGTTTGAGAATTTTATTTTGAAAATATAACAATTTGACCTAATAACCCTATCAATCAAATGAAAGAGTAAATTTGATCACTGGTCATTGACAGAACTAACAGATACTAGAAATTTCCTTTCATCGATCTGTAACAATTCAAACATTTGTTCTTCTTTTCATAAGCTTGCAATACAGATGGCATTAAGTATTTAGCAGTTGTTATTGCTTTATATTTGTCACAAAGAGTAGTTAAGTATACAAAGTCTTCTATAACATAAACATAAAAATGCACAGTAAGTTTATAATACACACAATGATGTCAGCAATATATAATTTAGCATACCAATACAAACAACTGTTGATATAATATCCCAAGACATTATAAAAAGACAGTATGACAAAATTTTGATAGAAATGCTACTTCCTCTTCTCATTGGTTTTCTATACAAATGGGCAGTGCTTAGTGTTTTTTTTAGATCAGGAAACTCCCCCTAGACTGAAGATATTGCACGTCCTCATTCCATGAATTAGTAATAGGCTTCTTGGTCTTCTTGCCCGATGAGGCTGCAGGGGTATCAATAGGTTTCTTATACTTTTGGTCCGGTAAAGGAATAGCTTGAGCATGAGGGTTTGGGTGGAGTAACAGTCCCTAGATCAAGTGTCTTCTTGCTAGTCTTGATTGTAATATGAGGGTTTGAAAATTGGTAAATGAAATCATCCCATGTTTTCCCCAATTCAGCTAAGACAAGTAGTTTGATAAGGCAGTGGTGAAATATGTTGTTATGGGGATTGGTTTCATTCTTCCTCACTTGGGAAGACATCCTCTCAAAACTCTATAAGTAAAATGGGAAATTCAATGGCTTATTGAACTGAAAGTGAGATAATAATCGAAAGTGACAGGCTTTAAATATGGAATATCTACCTTCACATATGATCAATCTGGTGATGACTATGAGAGGGTTGATTAGCTCCTCTTCTATCCACTCTTTGGAGTATCCCTTAGCTCCAAAGATGTTCTTAAATTCAGGTTTGAAAACCATGTTATAGATTGCTCTTGGAAACTGGTGGTGTTTAAACCAGTGGTCTCCAAATCTTGGGAGCTTTGTGGCTGAGGAAATTGATTCCTCAGAGACCACAAACATAGTGAATAGGAGAAGAGGTGGGATAAGAGTGTTCCATTATTATTTGTTTTTCCATTGTGATCACACAATCCATTCATCTATCTCTCATTTTATAAGGCATGTAATCATAACTCTGTAATGAAGAGTTTGTAACGACAATAAATCAGTTAAGTGGGTTGTTAATGAAATGTACAATAGTTTATAACAGACATGGAATTAGCATTTCGAAGAAATAAAATAACTGTTGATGTAATAACCTGTATCATGAAAACAATACACATAAATATTTACAAAGATTTACTTCTTCTAGGCAATTTTATCATTTGTCAACTCATGAACCCATCCCCTACACCTAAGTATTGTGACACCTCATGATAAAAAAATATAGGAAACCAGTCAGTTCTCCCAATAGCTGAAGATTTACAGCTTGGTAATTGTAGAGATAAATTTCACAGATTGGTCTGACGAGACGGTTAAAAGATGGCCC
>ML785206.1:98778-125483 GCA_009831015.1 Picea engelmannii | reverse complement strand
AAAAGATACTTTTCCCGTCCCAAATACATGAGTCTTATCTACGTTATTTGATTTGTGTTTAATCTCTAACCCTCTAGTAGAACAATAGCATGCATGCATAGTTTTGTCTTGATTGCAGGATCACTTTTTGGAAGGAGCAGCAGCAGCAAGGGGATAAAGCTCAACGGAGGATCTACACCAACCATCGATAAAAATGTTAGTTGGTTCTTCCCATGTTTGCTTGTGAAAAAGGGTTTTAGGTTGGGGTAGAAGGTTAAAAGTTATTTCTGAAGGGTCATGATCTGCATGCAAGTTTAAAGCCCTAGCTTGCTAGTCCGTAGGGTAGAATAACCCCACAACATTCGGGATACATTATAGTTTAGGGGGGACTCCTTTATTGGTTGGTTTCACTGATTTAGATTGGGCCGATGACCCTGATGATCACAAGTCTACTGCAGGTTATGTTTTCAGCCTTGTTTCAGGATCTGTCACTTGGACCTGTAAGAAATAACAGGCTATTGCACTTTCTTCAGCAGAAGGAGAGTACCAAGAAGCAGTAAATGCAAGTCAGGAAGCCTTGTGGCTTCGATAGATCCTTTTAGAGTTTAGATTTGAGAAGCAGCATTCGACCAACCTTTGGTGTGACAATCAGAGTGCCATCAAGCTCGCCAAATACTCAGTTCAACATCAACGCAACAAGAACATCGAGCTACACATGCACTTCATCAGAAAGCTCATTCAATTTATTGAAGTGCTCTTTTTCCCTACAAAAGATCAAGTTGCAAACATTTTCGCAAAGTCTCTTACAGAAGCGAAGTTTTCCAAACTTTGATCTATGTTATCTAATGCCTCCTTCCTTCTCCTATTATGTCAACATTGGAAATCCTTCAATCCTATCGCAAGTTGTTCTTAAGGGGGGATGTTAGGATATTTAGACACTCATGATTTAGTTAAGAACTACATGGTCTAATATGTCGTTAGGTAAAAGTGTGTTTCTTTAGTATGCATTAGTATGCATTTGTAGTTAGGAAATCCAACGGTCATGATATGTTCCTGACATAGAATGATCTGATGGTTCATAATCTCCTCGATCTTAACGGCCATTGATCTGTGGCTTAACACCCAATTGGTCCATGATCTCTATTTAAAGAGCATGGAGGGTCATTTTCTGATGATCGATTGTGAGAAACTCTCTTGTAAAATCTCTCTGTAATCTTTTTCTTTTGCATCAATAAACTGCTCCAAGTGGCCACGTTGGTTGGGGCCATGGATGTTTCCCTGTAGGGGTTTTACCATGTGAAAACATCGGTATGTTGGTCTTTGATATGGTTATGTGAGTGGTTACTGAAGGTGTTCGTCCTCTGTTGGAATACATGTGTTGTCGAACAATATTAAATACTATATTTATATTTATGGTACAAATTAAATCATTTTGAATAATTATATAAATTTGTATTACAATAATTATTATTTCATTTAAATAATAACATATAATTTTAAATTCACTATGTAATAATTACTATTAATAAAAATTAATTTTGGTTTATTTAATTATTAAATAAATTAAAAATAATTTATTAAACATTTTATTATTAAATAATAAAAAGTTTTGTAATTAGAAATTGAAAAGCTATTGCTCAGGATAGAGACAAGAAGTATAATAATAAATAGGAATTTGGGACACTCGGGATCCTTTTCTGTAATTGTCATGGCTTTTCATGGCGCAAAGATCCTATGATAAGTTGGATCCTGAGTGATATTGATATTATTTGTCTAGCTGAAACTTGGGAGCATGAGGAGTCTAAGGTCCCTAACATGGAAGGATTTCTCTTGTGCTTGGCATGGAACAAAAAATCCCATCATAGAGGGATAGGAGGCATAGCTTGTTATATTAGAAAAATCATTTCTCCTCACATTCAACTTCATAAGATTGACCCTCTTAATCAATACATTTGGATAGAAATTTTAGACACCAATGCTAAGATGTATATAGCAAATTGTTATTTTGCACCTATTAATTCTACTTTTTATAAGAAAATTAATCTAGATAAAAATTGTCCCTATAATAATTTAGAACAAGATATTTATAATTTGAAAAATGAAGGTAATATCCTCCTACTAGGATACTTTAATGCTAGGACTGCAATTGAACAAGCTACTCTTTTAAGTGATGACTCCAACCATAATCCTTTATGGCTAGATGGGGACCTTGTTTTATCTAATAGCTACAAAAGAATCTCTGAAGACCTAATTGAGAATTTGTTTGGTATTGAGTTGGTCAAGCTCTGCATCTCTCAAGATCTAATCATTTTCAATGGAGTAATGAAGTGGCCAAAATCAAACCAAATGACATGTATTCATGGGCTAGGTAGTAGTGTTGTAGATTATGTGATATTTGATATCCCTGCTTCCAACCAAATAACAACTTTTGACCTTTTAAATGACCATGAGCCCGACTCTGATCATAAACCTTTAACCCTAACTCTAAAATTTTCCATGCATAGGAGCACCATTGAAGAGAATTTTGATAATCAAAAGAATTTGCACTTTGACAAAAGTAAAGTTGACATTTTCTTAAAGGATTTAAATAGTAAATTAAACCTCCTAACTTATAAGGACAACATTGAAGAACTCTATCATAATTTTACAACTACCCTTTCCACTTCTATTAACAAGTTATCTTTCAAGGTGTCCTATAAAAAGAATAATAGAACAACCAACCCTTGGTATGATAAAGAATGTAAAATTGCTAGGAAGGCCATTAGGGATGCTTCTAATGAGCCCTTAAAACTCGATAAGATCAATGCGTACAAAGCCCTAATTAAAAGGAAAAAAAGATACTATATCAATAAAATGCAAGAGCAACTTTCACAACTATACAAGTTGGATCCTAATAATTTTTGGAGCCAAATTCTAAAACACAATACTAAAGAGAATAATAGGATTCCCTTAACAGACTAGAATTCCTACCTTAAAAGTCTTTACGAGTTCCCTAATGCCATGGACACCATTCCTATTGTCCCTACAAAGGAATAAGTTTTTTCTTTAGATAACATAGAGTTCGGGGTTAAGTGGCTCACAAATGGGAAAACTAAGGACATTGAAGGCTACCAAGCTAAAAATTTTAAAATCGAAGGGCCAATCCTTATCCCTCACATACACAAGCTCTTCAATTTAGCAGTCAAGTAGGGCTTCCCTAAACCCTGGATGCAAAGCCTCATTGTTCTTATTTTTAAAAATGGGGATAGAAACATTCCCTCTAATTATAAACCATTATGATTAGCTCAATTTTAGCCAAGCTTTATGGAAATATTTTGGAAAAGAAGACTAGCATTTGGCTAGAAAGTCACGGTAAAAGAGCTAAAGGCCATGCCAATTTTAGGAGATATAATTCAACTGTGGACCATCTTGTTACCTTTAGGATCATTGCAAAGGAGTTTCGCAATACTAAAACCAATCTTTTTTGTTGTTTTGTTGACTTTAGAAAAGATTTTGACATGGTTCCTAGGAAAAACCTTTGGAATAGGTTGGAAGAGATAAAAGTGCCTCTCGAGTTGAGGGTTGTTGCAATAAGGATGTATGAGAACATTATTGCTAATTTTAAAAACACTGAGGGATGGTCAAAAGAGATTAACTATAATATCGGAGTCAAAAAAGGTTGTCCCTTGTCCCCTACCCTTTTTGGCATATACATTGATAAGTTAGAAGAATGCTTGGAAAAAGCAGGTTGTTTCGGCCCTACTCTCACTGGGATAGTCATCAATCTTCTTCTTTATGCCGATGATATCATTCTTATGGCAAGGAGTCCCCATGATCTTGAAAACGAACTAAGAATCCTCAAGGATTTTTGCTCCAATATGGGTATGACTATTAATATTGATAAGACTAAGGTCATGATTACTAAATCCAATAAGATCCCTTATGATACCTTTGTATATGACAACAACAACAGGGAGGAAGTGACTTCATACAAATATCTTGGAATTGATATTCACCACAAGCTCAGTTGGAATTATAGCATTGAGAAAAGGATTATTGGGGGATGGAAAGATTATTATGGGCTTGAAAACATTTGTAAATCAACTGAACTTGGGAGTTGGGATAAGAAGAAAATCCTCTTTGAGACTCTTGTTACACATGTTATTCTTTATGGATGTGAAGTCTGGGGATGTAGTATCTCTCATGAATCCTGGAGAAAGACAAAGAAAATACAAAAGAATTTTATAACCTATAATCTAAAATTAAAGGAAATATGCCCTATCTCATCCTCCTCTTAGAAACAAGCCTCTCCCCCATTGAGAGTATGGCTATGACTAGATACCTAATGTATAAGAACAAGTTAAACAACATGGAAGACAAGAGGCTACCTAAAATTGCTTCAAAATCAAGTCACAACCACCATCGACTCAAGCGAGGATGGCATAAAGACACTCGGTCTTGGATAAACTATTGGGGAATCATGGAAGAAACCATCTTGCAGAATAAAGATACTATAAAAAAAAATGTCAAATAAAAATTTAAGGAAAAAATGTGGTGTGATAAAGAGTTAGAGGAAAAAAGAAAATTAAGGTGTTATAACGATGTAATCAACCCTAATCTAGAAGATCAAAATTATCTATCTGTTTTTCCAAGTGTAAAGAAAAAAATAAGCATTGCTAAGATAAGAACAAATTCTCACGAGCTCCATAGTGAAACTGGGCGTTGGTCAATTCTTAAAACACCATGGGATGAAAGATTGTGTCACCTTTGTGACACTAAGAAGGTTGAAGATGAAAAGCACTTTCTCTTAGATTGTCTAGCCTATACCCATATTAGATCTCATTTTCAAAATATTTATCACACTACCAACCTTCCTAACCTCTTAACTCAACAAAAGTATGGTGATCTTGAAAAGCTTCTCTTAATGCTTTTCGAGCACATAAACAAAATTTTAAAGAATCACAAGTAATCACTTACCCTCTTAAGGTCTGATAGATCAATTCGATCTTAATGGACGTTAATCATCATCATCAACATCATTATCAATATTAAAACTATGTACAAACAAAAAATTATAAATTATGAATAATTATAAAGTTAAACTAGTTTCAAATATGTAATTAAATATAAAACAAATTTAACCACTACATTAAAATAATTTTGATTATTATATTGATTACCATCTAAAAATATATGGAATAAACATTCAATTTCAAATTAAATTATAAATTATTAATAAATTTAAAAATTTTCATATACCAATTCTATTTTAGTGGAGATTAATGATCATCATTATAAAATTGTTAATAATTAATTATTATTATTATTTATTTTATTTTATAAATCCAATAATATTTTATAATATAAAATGCATACTTTATTTTCAAATTATCAAATCATATATTAAAAACAATTTAATATAAATACAAAAATTAATATATTATATTTATATTTTTTAAACCAAAAAATTATTTTTTATTTTTTAAATTTGACAATAACAAAAAAACATGCATTTCTTTTATTTAATAAAAGTTTAACTTTATGTGATTTGACTATGACAAAACCTATAATATTAATTTTATTTTATTTAATAAAAAATAAATAAATAATATTTTTATTTATTTAATAAAAAATAAATAAATAATATTTTTATTTTTTTAATATTTAAATAATAAATTATTTAAAATTATTATAAAATTAAAAAAATAATAATAAATATTAATATAAATTTATATAATGATAATGATTATGATTAACTATATATAACTTTCATAACTAAGAAAACCCCTCAACTTTTCTATATGATTAACTTTCGTATATGATTAGGAAATTATATATATAACTTTCGTGACGAGGAAAACCACTAAACTTTCCTATATGATTAAAAAATAAGTTCAAACACTGAGACATTATAAACACTATGTACGCTCATATTTAAACACCATTGAAGAGAGACAAAAACGAGCATCAAACTTATATGTAATATAAGCACTTAAAAGAGTATTTTAATCTTCATATTTAAAACTGTTATATATATATATATATATATATATATATATATATATATAATATTTAAACTTAAATTTATGATCTCATTTTATTTTAATATAAACTTGCTATTATTTAGATTTTATAAGATTTTTTATTTACAACAATATTAATTAAATTTTGTATAAAAATAAATTAAGTATTTTTATAACTTTAAGGGAAAGAAAAAGGAATAACTTTTATGTATATAGATATTGCTAATAAAATAAAATGAAAAAATTACTAAAATAATTTTATTTTTAATATATAATATATTATTATATTATATAAAATGTTTATTTTAATCATTATATTAATACAAATCATTATTTAATATATAAAAAAATGGGATTAGAAATCTCACACATTTGTGAAAACAAAATGACATTCCTTATTTCTTTTATATATATATAAATACAAATCATTATTTAATATATACAAAAATGGGATTAGAAATCTCACACAATTATGGAAACAAAATGGCATTCCCTATTTGCCATATATATATATGGAAAATAGGGAATGCCATTTTGTTATATATATATATATATATATATATAAAACATATCGTATAGTCTTATGAAATGCCACAAAACATTTAAATGTCACTATGATATTATTTAACAAACTATAATCTAACTTAAAAAAGTTGTTTATATATTAACACAAATATATGGTATAGAGTTAAAACATAAATGTTTGTGAGTTTTTTCAACTAAGAAACCTTTCACATATATTTGTAGAAATGAATTCTTATTTCTAATTTTGTTTTACATTAAAACTTCTTTTAAAATTATTAAAAAAATAATATTTAAATTAATTTAATAAAAAAATAGTTTTTTATTCAACCACCATTATCACTAACTATTAAAAAAATAATATTTAGATTAATTTAATAAAAAAAATAGTTTTTGTACTCAACTACCATTATCACTAGTAAAAAGAAACAAATAACTCAAAATAAGGGTGGCTTAAGTTAAAACACCAAAGAGAATAAACTTGCAAGAAATAAGGTATCAAATTTAATAATGTTACAAGACCAACAAATTGATGCATAAAGTACTAAAGTGCGTTTTCTATAACTGGAGGTTTGTCATGATCATTTGGGGCTGGGGCCCTTCTAGTCATAATGGGAGGTTTCTCAGTTGATAAATCCCATTTAAATAGAAAGGGATAAGGTGTAAAAATACTTTCCATGTGTGGTAGAGGTCAAAGGCATGCTAAATGCTCACTCTCAACACTTTTTGTTAAGTCTTCTAGTCTAGAGGTGGCCTTTCCAATGTGACTATGTTGAAGCAGAGTAGTGTCACTAGGGAGAATAATATGGGGTACCTATGGAGGTATTCAAGAGAAATAACAATAGATAAGTATTGTTATGTATAAATGTCACTTTTAGTAAATAAGGCCTAGTGTTAATGCAATAAATGTAAGACGACTGAGTAGAAGGTTCCTCCTCTAGAATATACTTAGGTGGTTGGTAGCACTATATAAAGGGGTTCAAGCAATGTAATGGGAGGTCAAGAAGTACTTTATTTGGAGATATATCTCATTAGTAGGTTTCCCCCTCGAAGAGGCAAATGAATAGGAGATGATCCCTTCCGTAATAGGATCTATTGTATGGTGTTGCCCTACCTCAAGGGTTTTCTATAATAATAAAGTGTGGTTTTTTCTATATTGTTATCTAGATCTATTGTGGTGTCTTTGTATTAAGGTATTTTCTATTTAACAAGTTGTATAAGAGTACTTTCTTCGGACACGAAAAAAAAGGAATTGTTTTTCCTATTTTGTAAATTTTTCGACGAAGAAAAAGAGGGTCACGACACTCTAGACAAATCCTATAGTCTTGTGTGCATCATTTTCTTAAAATGGTTGTATATCTGATTTTTTCTCAGAAAAATGACCAATTTAAAAAAACAAATCGCCCAAAACAGAGTTTGGGAAGTGAGTTTATAATCATTTTAAAATCTGCTAATTTTCGAGGTTTTTCCGTAGACGACCATGCGATTTTAATGATTTCTGTAGAAACTAGGACCGAATTATACAAAAAAATTAAATGTCTGAGTTTCTATTGCAAAAATATCCCATTTCAAAAAAAGTAATCTGAATCAGAGCTCCAAAAGTAAAGATATCACTAATTTAAAATCATCCATTTTTTAGGCTCTTTGTGACGATGGTGGGATGGAAGAGCTCCTAAATTTTCACAAGGGTGCTCAAATTTCTACCAGATCAATGCCATTGGATAGAGAATTTTAAGAGCTTTCTTTTGGTATATCTTATGTGGTGCTTCCAATGAATATGCGGGGTACTACAACTTCTGAAAAAATTCTCTTTCAAACCCTCAGGGGCCTAAAGCATGAAGATAGGATCAAACTCTTCAACGTTTTTGTTGAATATAAGAATGATTATATTGTTTATACCACATACCCTTGTGTCACGAAAGAATGTAATGATCTACCTGGTATGATTTAGTGTTTAATTGTGAGGATTGGTATATGGACAGTTGTCATCTTTGAGAGGATAACTATTTTCATCTTTTATTTGATGACTATACTCTACCTTATGTAGAGCACATTATGGAGAAAAGTCAAGAGCCTTATTTGAACACTATTTTTCATTCTTCTCCAGTACTAGTGTATTATGCAGATGATTTTTTTGGATATGAATGGATCTACATATTTGGATCCACATGATCAATGCATATTTTTGGAGCATCATTTTCAACGGGCTATTGAGTTCTGATATCTTCAGCGAGGAGTTCATATGAGCACTTGAACATGGGACATAGGCTTATAGTGGAGCTTGGACTACTTCAACTTGGTAGCTAACACTTCTACATGGGACCCATGTTTATAGTGGAGCTTGGACTACTTCAACTGGGTGGATTGCACTTTTACATGGGACCCTAGTTCTCCATCCTATTTTATCATTAGTGTGCACACTTATCCATGGGACCTTGGCATATGGTTGTACACCCTCATAACAAGCATTGAGGACAATGCTTTCATAAGGGGGATGGAATGTAGTTTAGCTAGGGGGAATAATATGGGGTACCTACGGAGGTACCAAAGGGAAATAATAGTAGATAAGTATTGGTATGTATAAAGGCCAGTTTTAGTAAATAAGGCCTAGAGTGAATGCAATAAATGTAAGAGGACTTACTAGAAGGTTTCACTTCTAGACGATTTCTCCTCTAGAAAATTCTTAGGTGGTTGGTAGCACTATATAACGGATTTCAAGAAATGTAATGGGAAGTCAAGAAGTATTGTATTTGAAGCGGTAGCTCATTAGGAGGTTTCCCACTCGAAGAGGAAAGTGAAAAAGAGAGGATCCCTTTCGTAATAGGATCTATTGTATGATGTTTCCCTACCTCAAAGGTTTTCATAATAATAAGTGTGGGTTTTCTATATTCTTCTTGGATCTATTGCGGTTTTTTTTGTATTTGGGTCTTTGGTCCTTAACAAGCGAGCTAGGAAGGGCCATTTAGCTCTTGATGCATATGTAATAGAAATCCCCTAGAAACTTTAGAAGCTATTATAAGGGGTCAATCCCCACTCTTATGTTATATGTTTGCACTCTTATATACAAGGACAGACTGGCACATGTTAATGCATGGTTTAATACTGAGTGAAGGTAGATTACTATTGATGTTTATTAAATATACCATCATTGTGCTTCTTCCATAGAAAATAAATCAATTTAGATTACACAAAAATTGAGGCTAAAATGAATTCAAGAGTCCAGGGTATTTTATCCCCTCATAGAGAAACATTTAATGCGATGGAAGATGGAAGGTATGACATGCAAAGAATTCTCACCCATGGCCACATAGAATTGATCAGCTGTAATATCCCTAGGCCAAACCCAATTGTAAATGAAAATATAAATGTACGTAAGTTAGTGAGCTATTTGATATAATTTTTGTATGCACCTTCCATGGTATAGTGCATGCATACACTACACAGTAAAATGATGAAGTGTGTGCATTCTAGGTTACCGTGCGGAGCAACTTAAGTGTGCACGATTTCGAGGCCAGAGAGCCTTTGTGTATATGTCTCATTATTAATATAAAATACATTGTTGCACGTAGACTGACCACGATAAAAGTGTATGGGGGAATAAAATCCACTAGTTAGGGAAAGGGGGGGCTAAAAGTTAAGAAAAGGGCTAAGTTAGGGAGCTTAAGTCAAAAAGGAATATTATATTAATATTCCTTAAATCATAAAGTATAAAGTATGGATAGTTATTTTATCCTAAGTTCTAAAGATGGGGACAAGTGGGCCAAAGTAGCTCCCAACATGACAAGTGTCAAGTTGGGGACATGCATACATATAGTTTGGGCTTAGTTTATTTTCTCATCATTCCTTCCATCATTCAGTAGGGCATGATCATTCACACACTCATTGAGCTATCCTTTGTACCTTCATGTCATTGTACTTGAACCTGTATCCATATCCATACATGTTTGTGTACCTGGTTAGCTTGGGAGCTGGATTGAAGAAGCGGGTTGTCAGGCCCGTGGGATATTGAAGAGGCGGGTTGTCAAGCCCATGAGAAATTTCTCGTTGGGTGAGAGAATTGTTGGGGAATTGATTTCCTATAGGTGCTAAAATGTAGCTACAACGCTCTTAGACTTCATGTCCGGCCTGTTGATGAAGCCCGTAAAGGAAGTGGGGCAGTTGAAGGACTGTTGAGCAAAGAAGGGGCACACTTCCTGGGGTGGGGCAGGCATGCGGGGACTGAGGGACTGCATGTTGTTAGTTAAGAATATGGTTTAATTGCATGCAGTTCAAAAAATTTATGTGGCATAACTCAGTTGGATATTGGGTATATTGCAATATGTTGAGCAAAGAATGAAAGTGTTCTCTGGAGTAGCTTGGCTCGGCATGGGTGGCCAAAGATGTTACATCAACAAACAAAACCAACAAGGATTCTTCGAAGTTTTTTGGGCACTATTAGTTCAAAATTCCCGACTAAGAAATCCTCTTCCCAATTAGTGTTCCCCCATAATTAAACAAACTAGAAAAACATTTTTTTTTTTTTTCTATAACCACCTTTCAAAGGCATCTTAGTTTGAAGAGAAAATCATGTTTCTTGGAGTTAACCCACCAAATACTGTTAGGCACTAAGTCTTGAGTACTCTATAATGATTTTTTTCTTTAAATTCAACCGAGGCAACCACATTCAAGTATGAGCATTAAACATGTAATTGTTCATGTGAATTTCCTTATTGGACAACTTATGGGCTAAGAACTACGTTGTTTTGGCCAAAAACTTTTCCTACATGCAAGATGAGATTAGAGACAACGATCATTAAAACAAACTAGTCCAACTCTTCTAAGTTTTAGTGTCTTCATCTTAGATTCTCTCCAACATGAATCCTCATCAAACTAGCTTCTTAGAATGATATACGTTTTTATATAAAATAGAAATAGTGTTGTAGTTCAAAACCATTGATAAGCAAGTTCAAAACCACTTTCTAAATATGCAACCCATTCACAAGTAGACATTAAAACTACTCTTGTCCGACCTTATTTGCTGAAGTTTTCTAAATATATACTCTTCACACACTTGAGCATTTCTACACTTGCCAAAAGGACCCTTCAACTTTCTCAGAAAGTAATCATACAAATACATAGTGCAAGGCAATTTATTTGCCATTTCTCACATACAGGAATTCATGGTCTTGATTCTACGCAGCATTAGCATTTCTCCTTCCGTGGAGATTCATCTACTGAACAGCACTACAGCTATGGCTGCGTGGAAATAGATCTTCGTCTGCAGTCTTGAAAGAGGCAGAGAAATAACAAGGGCTCTCTTCGTCAATTCTCCCCACACCACGCTGATCAAGATGAGAATGATCTGTGGGAGTGCTCAAAGTCCGGGGGAAGGGCTCATGATCGGACAACTTTGTTGCTGCTGTTGCTGTTTTTGGTGCACTCTTTTTCTGAGACGCGGCTTTCATGAGCTCTTTGTAATCGTCGTCTCGGTCCCTCAGAGAAAAAGAGTTTGAGGTGAAGGACATGGGCACAGCCACGATGGGCCCGGGCGCAGCAGCGATGCCAGCGTAGCTGCCCCTCCCTGCGCACTTGTTCATGCTACTGACATAGCAATCTCGAGCTCTGGCGAGATACGAGATCGGAGAAAGAGCTCTCATGAATTTATAGAAAGCTCTCAGTCGCTGCCGCTGGTTCATTGCATCCATTTTGCCATCTAACTCTGAAACTGACGGCTTCATGATGATATCTGAAATTATTGCAGAGAGTGAAACTTCTCTGTGGTATATATAGAGTCGCCTGGTCTCCTCTGCATCTGATCAATGTGGGCTTATTGATATAGTGCCCGCGGTGCTTTGTGTTGACATGGTCGTGATAGGTATTGAAAACCTAAATATCCGTAAATCACTCTCCTTTGCTACCACGTTACACTGTAGACTTTCTTGTCTCTTTATTGCTTCCTTGTATTCCGAAGAAACCGTTGACGTTTTTTTATTTTATGTATATATAAAGATTATTAACAAACGAGTATATATTTAATATTAACAGCGAGAGTTTGACTAATATACTCTCGTTGTCAACTTTAAAAAAAAATTAATTCTAACAAACACCGAGATGACCCGTTGTCGTCTTCTGAAAAAATTAATGGTAACAAAACCCCACAGCGCTCGTCAGCTTTCAACCATAAAACGGGGTTGTATATTGTGGATATGTTTCTTTATCTTTAATTTAAGTAGGTGACTTGATAACCAACAAAGACACGCGAGTGTGATGAGTTAACTCAATTTTCATGGAGTTAAGTTTAATCATGTAGTAAAGTTTGAATTCAAATGATATAAAAGGTAGAAGCTTTTATCATTTTAAAATTTTAATCTTTTTCGGTATCACCAATTAAAAATTGAGTAAAATTTTTAGGACAATTCTATGATGTATGAATGTTAGATTATGATGGAACTACGATTATGTTTGAAATTTGTTTTAAAGTTTGTTATTGAAAAGAGATCATTTCTTTTTAATAGTAAAATTGTGTGTAGTTGGTGTCATCAACTCACAACTAGTAGGTGCCCCCTGACGTGCTACAATACCAACCTCTTGTGTTGTCCTTCGCATCATTGTTTAGATTATTGTTTTTGGAAAATTTTCAAGTTGGGATCATGCAAAACACCATGCTATAGGGGGCATCGTGATTTGCATTAATTTTGCATTGATGTATCTTTTTTCTATCTTGTTTTTTCAACATGCACTCTATAAGGGGCCATCTTAGTGATGAAAAAAAATGATTTGAAGAGTTTGTTTGCATCAAGTTAACATCGAGTTACATCACATAATATTGCAAAAAAACATTCTAGAGAGTTACTATCATGTTGAGTTTGAATCCAATCCATCTATGTTGTGTCACATTAGTGTTGTAATGTGTCGATCTAAGTATTGATATTTCATATTGGACATCATTCTTACATCATATGTGCATCCTAATAGCATTGTGATAGTATCGAAGTACATAATCTTTGAGCAATTTTACATCGTATTTACATCTTCTTAGCATCATACTACATCACTCATGCATTCTGTTAGCGTCATGTTTTTGTCATTATTATTCCTTTTGCATCATATTAACATCATGAGGGACACATTTTATGTCACATATGTGTCAAAACTATGCCTTATTACATTACCACTGTGTCAATTTTAAGTCATTTTTGTTGATTAAGGTTGGTTGTCATTGATGTCAACCCTTGAAGAAAGCCCCGCGGCACAAAGGTTTGGGTAATGGACCCAAGATTGTTTGATGTAAAGATGATTCATTATTGTCTTTTCATGGTTGATAAGAAGTAAATATGGATGAACTCCAAAGTGGTCCCCTTATGGTGAAATCCCTCACGGGAAGACGCTTTGCGGAGTAAGAGAACCCATGGTTAATTATGGAATAATGAGACTAAGGACAATGAATTTGTCAGGGAAACTATCCTAGATGGATAGTGCTTGTCATGCCATTTTCGGTGGTATGTGGAACGTCACATAACTCCTCACGGTTAGAGAGTTACGACCATGTGAAGTTGGAGAACCCAGGTTTGGGTAATGGACCCAAGTTTGTTTGATGGATAACGGTATGATTTTTGCTATATTTGAAGGTAATACTATTCTAGATGGATAGTACATGTCATTCCATTTCTGGTGGTATGTGGAACGTCACATAACTCCTCACAGTTTGAGAGTTATGGCCTTACGAAGTTGGAGGACCCTCATATGTCATCTAGAAACCCCAAAAGGTCAAAGTAGTCAAAGTGGTTTAAGAGATTTTATAAGGTAAATAATAAAGTGAAGTTATGAGTGTACTATAATTCCAAGTGAATACAAAATAAATTACTTAAATAATAAATTCAATGGAGAAATTATAAGTGGGTTAACCCTAAAATAAGGAAAGTGGGCAAAGTGACCTAGAATATGTTTTTAAGGAAGCTACTTGGAGAGTATAAATAAGAGGCAAGGCTCTCTCATTTAAGACACACTTGAGCATATTGAATAACTATAGGTGTCTAAGGTAATCAAAGGATATCTAAGCCGAATTTCTGAGGGAAGGTGAAGAAAAGAAGGTCGGAATTCAAGGAAGGATAAATTCTTTTGATGGTGCTTTCTAAGGTGTTTCGGGTAAAAACGTCATAACTTCTTCATAACAGATCCAAATTCAGTAAGACCAAATGTGTTGGTTAGAGTACAGTATGTAGTATGATGTGTAACGGTTTTAGATCGATTGAACAAAAATTTCGCGCAGGGCACGCTCTACAAGGTCACTCTCTAGAATAAGCCAAAATTCAGCAAGGTCTGCCATTTTTGCTATCACTCCTTTTTTGAGAGGTTCCAAGTAGTGACACCTAAAGGAATTTCAAAAAACACACTGAAGAAATTTATGTATCAGTTTTAAATATTTATTCATTATAGGTACAAAGTTATGATTACTTCAAGTTAGGGTTGTTGACTAATCCAAAACTAGGCATGTGAGACTAAAGAAAAGTTTGATGAAAATGCTAGTCTCTTGTTGTTAAAGTTAAGGAAGGTTTGTAGGAATGTGATCATATACATTAGGTCTATTACAGAGCTACAAATCAGATTTGGATGATGAAATTGATGAGGGCTTTTGGTTGAGGTACATGTTGAGTACATGGTTGAGACAAGTAGTTGATGAGTTGGCACATACATGAGGTGCATAGTTGATGATGTTGGTACATATTGATGAGCCATAGTTAATGAGTAGTTGACACATGATTGGTACATACTTGGTACATGGTTGGATGCACTTGTTTATGGTACAGGTTGATTACAGGTTGTTTGGTATAGGTTGGTGCATGTTTGATGCATAGTTCAGATTTATTGGTACAGGTTTACAGTGGTATATCTCACAGTGATAGTGTGATAGTGGTTCCATCATTCTACTTCTACTTCAGGGTGGTTGGACGGGGCAAGGACAGGTGTCTATAGCCACCTTCCGGTTGTAGCTGGAGAACATAGGAGGTTGTGGCCTCCTTCTGGTTGTAGCTAGATAATTGGGGAGTTGGATCTTCCCTCAGGTTGTAGCCTGGGAAATTAGGGGGTTGAAGCCTCCTTCCAATTGCAGATGAAAAACAAAGGAAGTTGGTGCTTCCAATGAATCTAATTCTTCAAGACATATAAGAAAAAACATTTTTTGGTTTTCTCCCGCTTTGGGTTTCCATGTAAAACACTGGTGTACTATGTATGTGTGTGATTGTTCATTTGTTCATTGCTCATTATTGGATGATAATTCTACATTGACATAACACTTGGATTATTTGGTTAAAAATGATTAAATTGCTCTATTATTGATTCACCCCCCCTATCAGTAATCCAACAATTGGTATAAGAGCAGGTTCATTCACAAATCAATTTAACCACTGAAAGGTAGATCATGGAGAGAAACAACTTGTATAAAGAAGGAATACCACAGTTTGATGGACAGAAATATGCTTTTTGGAGCATAAGGATGACCACATATATACAGGCACATGGATTTGAAATTTGGCAATCAATTGTAGATGGATACACAACACCAGCAGTTCCACCAACAAATGACAAAGTAGTGAAACTCAGTCAGAATAATTCCAAAGCCAAAAATGCACTTCTAAATGGTCTCAGTCAAATGATATTCACCAAAGTTGCACATTGTAAATCCACTAAAGATATTTGGGATAAGCTTCAAAATATTTATGAAGGAGATACAAAAGTCAAAGCAGCAAAGCTTGAAACTTATAGGGGTCAGTTCGAACAACATAAAATGAAGGAAGATGAGAATATTGCAGCCTACTTCTTACAAGTCGATGAAACAATGAATGCAATCATAGGATTGAGAGAAGAAGTTGAAGAATCTGTAATTGTTCAAAAGGTACTAAGATCTCTTCCTATGAGATTTAACCCTAAGATATCAGCACTAGAAGAAAGATTGTATCTAAAGTCAATAAGCATGGATGAATTGCATGGAATCTTCACAGCATATGAAATGAGAAGTGAACAGGAAAATTCAGATGCAAAAGAAGCAGCCTTCAGAGAATCCAAAAGATCAAAGCAAAAGAAAGAGAAACAAGAAGAATATAGCAACAACAATGATGTCTCGGAAGATGATGAAAAAGTGGCCAACTTCATCAAAAGACTGAACAAAGGAACTGACAGTAGGTATAGAGGTAAGCTTCCTTTAATTTGTTTTAATTGTGATGGTATTGGTCATTTTTCTAAGAAATGTCCTCATAAGAAAAGGAGAAATAATGAAGATTACTCAAAAGGAAAACAAACATATAAAGGCGAAATAACTACAAAGAAAGTTTTCAAGAAAAGCATATGCACCAAAGAAGACATCTCATCATCAGATGAATATGAAGTCAGTGACAGTGAGATAGGAAGAGTTCTATTCATGGCAGTAAAAGACTTTGACAAAGAAAACTCCGAAGAAGAATATGAAGAAGCCGAAGAAGAAGTCAAAGAAGAAATTGAAGAAGCAGAAGTTGACTTTCGAGAAGAATTAATGTGTGCCATATAAGTTATCAGAAGAGAAAAGAAGAAGAAGAAGAAACTACAAGCAGAACTAGACAAGAAAGAAGATACTCAAGAACTAGAACAAATGATCACAAAATTGAAAGTTCAAATAGAAGAAGATAAAAGAATTGAAGAAGAACTCAAAGAACAACTAGAAGAAAAGGACAGGATCATCAGAAACTTGGAAGCAAAGATTGTAACATTAAGAAAGGATATTCAAAAGAAAAATATGTAGAATAGCTCAAAAGTTTTGGATGACATTATCAACAGTCAAAAATTTCATTTTGACAAGACTGGACTTGGATACAATCAAACAGAAAAGGGATCAAGCTCCAAAACAAAAGAGCAAGAAACCTATCCAAAAAGCTATGCAGAAACAATCAAAGGGGATAGGAAGATATACAAAGAAGATTACATGGACACTCCTCCACCGAAAAGATTCAAATTTTATAATCAACAAACGACAGATATGCCTCGAGAAGATGAAGGATTCACAAGAGCACTTCCTTTCAGAAGATCCTCAAGTCCCAGGTATCAAACTATATTTTTTGGTTTATGTTATGCATGTAATAATTTTGGACATAAAGTTGTGAATTGTAGAGCTAACAATAGGAACAACAACAACTTTGAGGGTTATACACAAAGGGGTTATTCAAGAAGGCCTAGTGAAACACAGAGAAGAGATTACAATAGGTTTGAATCCTTGAGCAATGAAGTGGAATGTTACAAATGTAACAATTTTGGACATGTGGCCAAAGAGTGGAGAATGACAATCCCTCCTAAAAAACCTCAACAAAACAACAACAGTCACAAAAAGAACCACAGAAAAGGACATGGATAAGAAAACAAGATCAATATAGAAATGAATAATGCACACTCGTTCACTAGCTAAGCAGATTAAACATGGCTGGTATGTTGACAGTGGGTGTTCAAAACATGTGACGGGTGATAGAGATAAGTTTCTTACATTACGAAAGGAAAGAGATGGACCAGTCTCCTTCAGAAATGATGATTCATCCAAAATCATTGGAAAAGGCACAGTCTGAATTGGGAATAAGAATGAAAAGACAGAAAATGTTATACTATTAGGAGATATGAAACATAATCTTCAAAGTGTGAGTCAAATGTGTGACCAAGGTCATAAAGTTACTTTTGATTCACAAAAGTGTGAGATAAGAAAAGAAGGTTCAGGGAAATTGGTCGCTACAACTGCAAGAACTTCAAGCAACATATATGTGTTAAGTGAAATTGGAAATGAAAATTGTTGTCTAGGAAAGGAAGATGAAAGTTGGCTATGGCATAGAAGAATGGGTCACATACATTTTGATAACCTTGTCAAAGTCAGCAAAAGAGAAGCAGTCAGAGAAATGCCTCAGATCACGAAACCAACCAACACTTTATGCAAGCATTGTCAACAAGTAGAGAAAACAAAGACCATGTTCAAATCAAAGGAATATTCAATGACAAGACCACTAGAAATTATGCATAGTGATCTAGTTGGACCAGCTAAAACAAAGGGCCTAAAAGGTGTGAAACACTTTATATTGTTAGTTGATGATTATACAAGAATGACTACAGTTTGCTTTCTCAATAATAAGTTAGAAGCTTTTGAAAACTTCAATATATACAAGGAAATGGTTGAAAATGAAATGGATTCAAAAATCAAATGCTTGAGATCTGATAATGGAGGAGAGTTCACCTCAAAGGAATTTATGGACTACTGCAACAATCATGGAATAAAAAGGCAATTCTTTGTTGCTAGGACACCTCAACAGAATGGAGTTGTAGAAAGAAAGAGCATGATAGTACAAGAAATGGCTCGAACAATGCTAATGGATTCAAAATTGACAAATATTTTTTGGACACAGGCCATGCATACAATAGTTCACATTCAAAACAGAGTAATGCTCATAAACAACACTAACAAAACTCCTTACGAACTATGGAACGGAAGACCAACAAATGTAAAGCACTCCAAAGATTTTGGAAGCAAATGCTATATCAAAAAGGAAGATGGCAGAATGGGAAAGTTTAACTCTCGCGTGGAAAAATGAGTACTTGTTGGTTACTCAAGTACAAGGAAAGAATACAAGTGTTACAATCTAAGATTGAACAAAGTTGTGGAAAGCATCAATGTAACAATTGATGAAATAGGTAGACCAGAATCAAAGAAAGAAAATGAATCAATGAAACATCCCTTAGAAGAAGAAGTAGAAGATGGAAAAGAAGTAGAAGAGGAAGATGAAGAGAATCCAACAGAAGCAGAAGAGCAAGTTCATCAAGTTTCTCCAAAGACACCCAAAGAATCATCCTTCAGATCATATTATCGGAAACAAAGATGCAGGAGTTGAGACTAGAAGAAGAATCCGTTCACCAGAACAAACACACCTAGCACTCTTATCTACAATTGAACCAAATTGTTTTGAAGAAGCCAACAAGGATGAATTTTGGAATAAGGCCATGGATGAAGAATTGGATCAAATAGAGAAAAATGACCGAATTGGTTCCAAGACCAAAGAATAAGAATCTGATCGACACAAAATGGGTTTTCAGAATTAAATTGAATGAAAATGGACAAGTTACAAGGAACAAAGCTAGATTGGTATGTAAAGGATATGCTTAGATTGAAGGAATCGAATTTGAAGAGACTTTTGTCCCAATTGCCAGAATGGAAGCAATCTGTTTTCTTTTAGCTTATGCATGCTCCAAAAATGTTAAAGTATATTAGAGGGATGTAAAATCATCTTTTCTGAATGGGGAACTTGAAGAAGAAGTCTACATTGAACGACCAGAATGATTTCAATTGTCAGAGAACACAGATTATGTGTGTAAATTAAAAAAGGCCCTGTATGGTCTAAAACAGGCTCTTAGAGCATGGTACTCTAGACTGGATAAGTATCTGCAACAGGCAGGGTTCAGAAAAGGAAGTCAAGACAACAACCTCTACATCAAGGTAAGTCAAGGTATTATTTTATTAATTGAATTTTATGTTGATGATATTATTTTTGGTAGTGATGATGACATGTTAAGCCAAAAATTTGCAAAAGATATGCAAAATGAATTTGAAATGTCGTTACTTGGAGAACTATCCTTCTTTCTAGGAATTCAGATACGTCAAAGCAATTAAGGAATTTTTATTTCTCAAACCAAGTATATCAGAGAAATGTTGAAGAGGTTTGGAATGGAAGATTGCAAACCAGTTATCACTCCCATGCAAACCAGTTGCAAGTTGAGCAAAGATGATGATTCGAAGTATACAGATCGGAGGAAATACAGGTTAATGATTGGAAGCCTACTATATGTGACAACATCTAGATCAGATGTAATGTAGGCAGTTGGACAGGTGGCACGATTTCAAGAAGCACCAAAGGAATCACATGTATTAGCAGTGAAGAGGATTTTCAGATATCTCAAAGGAACAAAAGAGTTTGGATTATGGTATCCAAAAGGAAAGGATCTATCACTAATTGCCTACATAGATGCAGATTGGGCAGGTTGTATTGATGACTGACGAAGCACCAGTGGAGCAACGTTCTACCTGGGTGAGTGTTTAGTATCATGTCTAAGCAAGAAACAATCACCAATATCTTTATCTACAACCGAGGAAGAGTATATTGCAGCAACATCATGTTGTACATAGGTACTTTTGATGAAACAAACTCTAATAGATATATGGGTTGAGTATGATGAGCCCATTCCAATCTATTGTGATAATACAAGCGCCATTAGTATCTCGAAAAACCTAGTGATGCACTCCAAGATGATGCACTCCAATGAAGCACTGCAGTGTTGACGTAATTTGGATGTTGTAGACATCCAAAAGATAGTGTATGCTATAAGTTGTACTTATGATTTAATTTATGGTTTCAAATATTGCTATGATTTGTGGTAAGTGTGGTTTTGACAGGACGCACAACTTGCCCAGAGTGGTTATTGATAATGTGACTCTAAGAATAGTAGTTGCACAATAGGGCTTGATGTAGGGTGTGGACCCTAGTTCTATAAGGAGGGGTGGAGGTATTGCCCACTGTTTATCCTCCGAAACCTAGAGTCGTGGGAGGGTTGTGTGAAGTCACCCTCCCCTAGACGTGTGATGGCAACTGCTAGTTGCCTATTGAGGAAGCTTGGTCGAGATGTATGACACTTCCGCTTACGGGTTCTATTTGGATTTAGGTCAATATAGTTGACGCTCCAGCTTAGTCCAACAGAGGAAAGGATAGGATGGAAGATGGAAGTAGGTTAGGAAGGAAGGATGCTTCAATGTTAGTTGAGAACACTGATTGGGAATTAGAGATGCCACTATTGTTTACTCACTTGGTTCATACCATGTTTAAAACTCTCTTTGATTTCCTATTGATATTTTAAGTGTGATAATGAGTAATTCATGAATTGGTGTAATTTTGTTCGTTAAGATTATTAAATGATGCATTACTTGATCTGTTGTCCTACATGTCTTGGTGACCATATAGGAACTATGCACTAGAGGCAATGGTTATTTATCATTAGTACATACATGAGATATGTGTCTGCTAGCTATGCACACATACCCTACCTATGTACACTAGTATACTTAATTAACTTTTAATTATTAAAGTAAATTATTAACTATTTAATTGAATGTTTATTGAATATGTAAATTATATTGCATACAAAATATCTCGAAGCATTAAATACCTTCTTGACTTTGATAGATGGTGGGTATGATTAATTGAATGAGCATGGTGGAGTGTTATGTACATTTTGGGGAAAATTGTCAAATTACATTTATTAGCTAGAAAGACTTTCATTTTATTTATTATTGTTTAATGCAAGTCATTTATATTTTAGTCTTATTTTAATCTTTTCCCAAAATTCTAGATAAGGGAGGTTGATGGATAATAGTGAGGGTGGTTGAAGATACTTGGGGAAGGGTGTATGGAACTTGATAAATAGGGAGGAGAAGTGGTGAGGAAAGGGGGGAAATGGAGAGGTTTGAGCATGATGAGAGGTTGTGAAATTCTTGGAAGATATAATTCTTGTGATAGTTTTCTTTAAACATTTGTGCTTTGTTTTTCTTGGAGTCACGGGCACGAAGGGCCAAGAAAGGTTTCTTGGAGCTAAGAAGCCAGCTAAGCTCCTAGTTGGCAGGGAGGATTTCGTTGTTTCACTCTGGGCAAGCGGGAAAAGAATGCTTGGAAGTGCCCAGGACTACATTACAACCGACAAGCTTCGACAAGCTAAGGAGGAGGTATTTTTCGGTAGTATTTGGTTATTGATATTTTGTATATACTTTTGTTTTAAGTTCTAAATCATAGAGTTAACATATTACTTATTTCACCATGTTATCTAAATTTATCATTGAGCAAATGTAGAAGAATTGTGTAAATGAAAATCAATGGAATTATGCTAAAACAAAGTTGTTATTGTGTATGTATAAAATGAAAGATTAATTTTTTAACATCCTGGATGGGTGTTACATATGGTATCAGAGCCCGGTTTCAAAACTGAAACCTGGGCTTGACCACCCAAAGCTCTAAGACTTTGAAAAAAAAAATCCCCTCAATCCAACTGCTCCTCCCCCCTATGACTTCACTTCCCATTGAGCTAGAATACAAGGATCTGCTTACGGGAAAGCATTTTTCTGTTGGGTTTTCTCTAAGAACAACATCCAATTCTTGTATAAAGTCCCGAGGAAGAGCCACATGATCCTTTTTATTCTTCAGAAACTCATTCAAGTCCTTCCCATCAAGCTTTCAAGTGATCTTAAGGCTTACCTTGAACAATTTCTCATCTCCACTACTGGCTCCTCCTTCATAATCAGAACCAGATAATTGATGTGCTTCAACATTAAAGGCCAAAATGCCTTTGGCAGATTTTATAGGCAAAGAAACAACAAAATTCATTTTCTCCTTCTGAAATTCAGCAGCATTGTATAAGCTCTTTTGACCATCAAAAGAAGGAAGAGCATTAGATAAAAGAACATAGTTTTCTTCAACTAATTTGTGTTTTAGACACCTAGCCACCTCCTTTGATAACTTGTGTCAGCTTATCACAGTCACTCATTTGTTGTGCTGGATTCTCCCAATTTTTTTTTCATAATTCATGGTAAAGACATTTGAAGTTTCAAATCAAATTGAATTTGTTCTTGAACGTTTTTAGTTATTTCTATCTGAGATATCTGTTATGGAAAATTGTGTATTCAGTGCATGTTGAACATCTGCTTACAGTTTGTTGTCTCTCATTGGGTTTTTTCCCAATTTTCGTTATAATAAATTGGGCGTGATGGCATTGAATCACTAACAATAGGTTTTCGTTGTATGTTTGCAGTCCTATAGATTTAAATGATAACACACGAGTCTAGCTCATTTCCAATGATGGGTTGTTCTACTTGCCTTCCTAGCTACATAGCCAAATCTTCTATATCCATCCTCATTTCCCAATTTAGAGAACCAATTATAGAAAAAAAAAAAAATTATAGGCATCCTTCAATCTATTACTAGCAACGTTTCTGGAGACAAGGGATGCTAAAGGACCTGAAATATTCTCAGGACTACGATGAAAATTATCATTACAGTGAGTCTTTATGGAAGGGAAAAGTCCTGAAGGACCAACCTGAAATTCACAATCATTTTCATTTTCTTGTTCATTATGAGTTGTGCCATTATTAACCTGAGTATCACCACATGGCTCCAAATGCTGCAACCCTTCTGTGACGGAGCCACTAGTAGTCGCATGCATAATAAAAATTTTAAAGAGTTATGAATCTTTAGTAAGTGTCATTGGTAAAATCTTAGTAAGTCTTTTAATGTTTCATCCAAACAAATGCTATCTGGATCGAAAGTTCCATCGTTTCCCTTAGGAATTGCAAATGTTTTGAGAGTGGAAGATCCCACATCTTTTTGTCCAGTTAAAAATACCTCCAAATGAAGAGGATTTAGTTGTTGTCTAATGGCATCGAGAAAATCATAGTCGTCTACCATAGTAATAACATCATTGTCTTGATCTATATAAGTTATGATGATATCCGAAACACAATTGAACTTGAAAATATTGCAGATTATGTATCTCAATGTATCCAAAGAAAAAAAAAATGGATCACCATCATCCGTGATGAATATATTGAAACGCCTTAGCATACCCCCATACTTCACCTACAACCAAAGACTTCTGGCCACCTGTCGGCTTGAGGTACTAAAAGATGTCCTGCAAACTATCAATGTAATCATGCTTTTGATTGACCTTAACGACCAATTCATGTTATGCTATGTTGTAATGAACCATTCTCTTGATAGAACTGTGTTATTTAACATAAATTGGTGACTCTAAAACACTTCTCTAATATACTGTTGGCATTAGTGTACCTCTGATGTCAATTTTTTTTTTATTTTTTATATAGTCTCCATACAGAGCCCAAAACAAAATTAAAGTCATAAGCAGATACCACGGTCCAGTAGCATAGGTTAAACATATTTCTCTCTCAAATTTTAGCCTTGGCCAACTCTTGTTGACATTGTTTTCTAGAGCGCGACATCCCCAATTAGAGAGGTGGGCATATGTGATAATTTCTCACATGCATTTCAAGATAAGAAACAGATTCACCCTCATGATGGCATCCTTGGGTGGCATATTCTCAGATCTATTCTTACTAGTCCTCCTGGGAATAACGTTGTTGGGTTAGGTCGCGACAACCTCTCAGAAAAGAACTCTCACTTCGCAGAGCTCCCCTTTAGTAGCCAAGAGCGAACTCTGGTCATTTTTTTTTAATCCAATAAAACTTCAAAGAAAGCTGGTAGTGTTGATGCCAGGATTCGATGCCTCAGCCTCTGGATCTGAAGAGATATTTCGGGGTCGAATTTAGGCTTTGTGTGATCTATGTAAAACCCCAATTCGTCCATAAATACATATACAAAATATAAGCCTATCCATATATACATATGTCATTTCCATGGCAGTTATGATCAATCTGATAGCTCAAATAAAAGGTGAATGACTATCTCACATGGGATGAAATCTTAAAATCGATTTGAAACCTATTGATATATTCAGTGGAAAACAATTTTTTATCAACTCTTTAGAAAAGACGCCATTTATATCCCATCGTATATCTGTCCATCATAAGGCTACCTAATCTTTTGTTAACTACAAGTCATGGGGCAATGTCGGCCAAGCTGATATTCAATGAGAGAAGGTTGTGTGTAGATGGTATTCAATGAGAGCAGGTTGCGTGTAGATGGTGGTGATTTGATTGATCCACATGTATCCATAATGTATCCTTCATCTTCACAAACACACTAGCTCTAGTAGAATATATGATAGTTGACGTGGGATTGCATCCAATAGCCTTTGTGAGATGATTTACAGCCTCATCAAACCACCACTCCTCATGCATTGATAAGGGTCTGTTAAAGTCAATATTATTCAATGATATTTGAGAGGCCCATCTTGATATCCTCGTGCTAGAAAGATCCTCGATTGGAGGGTAGTCGATTTTGTCAAGCTAGCCTCTGTCCTTCCATACCATTTAATAAAGTTGTAATACATGTAACCCATTACAATTGTTGACACCTTCACTATATCACATGCATGATAGGTAAGATATGTACAAGATATTTCTTACTCATATTTTAATAAATGCTACAAACTTTATTTTATTTTAGAAAAATTAACTTCACTGACAACGTCAATTTTCTTCTAAGTGTTAATATACATATACAAGTATGACCGATAAGAGTGCTCATAATACCATTAATGTTTATTTCTTTTCTTATTTTTTTCTTATTGAGACATTAAATAGTGATATACATGGAGCTAGGACACAATTTTCCTTCGGTAAATATTAAAATTAAAACTACACATAGTATATGATTTTTAACCTATTTTAGATGAAATTTATGAAAACACAATATGCTTTAAGTGTCACCGGTATTAAGTCACTCGTACCATTATTTTGTTAAGGGGAGTAGAAGTCTCAAAAAAAAAAAAAAAAGACGCGTTTGTCTTATGTTCATATCACTCTTTACTTCACAGTTGTATTGTCTTATGCTCATACCACCTTTGGCCAACAATCGTCATATCATTACTTCCATTTCACATAATTAAAACACAGAACAATAGACAACACCTTTTCATTTTTTTCAACTTGCATGTTTATCTGATCAGTTTTAAATTAACAATTTTATTTATTTATTAGAGAGGCGGGGTATAACAGTTTTAAAACACATATGAGAAACACCTACAATTTATTTATTTTTAGGTCACACTACAATCCTGTAGTGTGAACTCAGGTTTATAAGCAAAACACTTTTGGTTATCCACTAATTTTGAAGAAACCATTTAAGTCTACTTTTTTCACTTTTCTATTAAGAAGAAGTACATGATAGTGAAATTAATTGAGATATAAATATATATTTATCCTAATTTCACAATATAGAATAAATATATAATAATAAAAGTGAGTATTATGAAAAAAAATAAAAAATTAGTATATATATTGATAGTTATTATTATATAATATTAAATAATTTTATATTAGGATATAAAATTTTATAAATGTAAAGTGTATATAAAATAATAATATTACTATAACATATAATTATATATATTAATGGTTAGGATGTTTTGATCAGAGGTAATGATGGGAAATTAAATATTAATTATATATATAAATGGTTAGGATGTTTTGATGAGAGGTAATGATAGGAAATTAAT
>ML785206.1:81253-95041 GCA_009831015.1 Picea engelmannii | reverse complement strand
TATTAGCTAGAAAGACTTTCATTTTATTTATTGTTGTTTAATGCAAGTCATTTATATTTTAGTCTTATTTTAATCTTTTCCCAAAAATCTAGATAAGGGAGGTTGATGGATAATAATGAGGGTGGTTGAGGATACTTGGGGAATGGTGTATGGAACTTGATAAATAGGGAGGATAAGTGGTGAGGAAAGGGGGGAATGGAGAGGTTTGAGCATGATGAGAGGTTGTGAAATTCTTGGAAGATATAATTCTTGTGATAGTTTTCTTTAAGCATTTGTGCTTTGTTGTTCTTGGAGTCACGGGCATGGAGGGCCAAGAAACCAAAAGGTTTCTTGGAGCTAGGAAGTTGGCTAGGCTCCTGGTTGGCAGGGAGGATTTCATTCTTTCACTCTGGGCAAGCGGGAAAAGAATGCTTGGAAGCGCCCAGGACTACATTACAACTGACAAGCTTCGACAAGCTAAGGAGGACGTATTTTTCGGTGATATTTGGTTATTGATATTTTGTATATACTTTTGTTTTAAGTTCTAAATCATAGAGTTAACATATTACTTATTTCATCATGTTAGATAAATTTATCATTGAGAAAATGTAGAAGAATTGTGTAAATGAAAATCAATGGAATTATGCTAAAATGAAGTTGTTATTGTGTATGTATAAAATGAAAGATTAATTGTTTAACATCCTGGATGGGTGTTGCAAAGGCTCTATAATTTAAGACACACTTTAGTATATTGAATACCTATAGGTTTCTAAGGTAATAAAAGGATATCTAAGCCTAATTTATGAGGGAAGGTGAAGAAAAGAAGGCCGGAATTCAAGGAAGGAGAGATTCTTTTGATGATGATTTCTAAAGTGTTTTGAGTAAAAACGTCATAACTTCTTCATAACAAATCCAAATTCAGTAAGACCAAATGTGTTGGTTATAGTACAATATGTAGTATGATTTATAATAGTTTCATATCGATTCAACAAATATTCCGTGCAGGACATGCTCTACAAGGTCACTCTCTAGAATAAGCTAGAATTCAACAAGGTATGCCATTTTTTCTATAACTCATTTTCTGAGAGGTTCCAAGTAGTGACACCTGGAGGAATTGCACAAAACACACTAAATATTGTGTATCATTTTCATATATTTATTCATTACAGGTACAAAGTTATGATTACTTCAAGTTAGGGTTGTTGACTAATCCAAAACTAGGCACGTGAGACTAAAGAAAAGTTTGATGAAAATGATAGTGTCTCGTTGTTAAAGTTAAGGAAGGTTTGCAGAAATGTGATCATATACACTAGGTCTATTACAGAGCTACAAATCAGATTTGGATGATGAAATTGATGAGGGATTTTAGTTGAGGTACATGTTGAGTACATGGTTGAGACAAGTAGTTGATGAGTTGGCACATACATTTGGTGTATAGTTGATGATGTTGGTACATATTGATGATTCATAGTTGATGAGTAGTTGACACATGATTAGTACATACTTGGTACATGGTTGGATGCACTTGTTTATGGTACATGTTGATTACAGGTTGTTTGGTATAAGTTGGTGCATGGTTGATGCACTTGTTTATAGTACAGGTTGATTACAAGTTGAGGTACAGGTTGATGCATGGTTGATGCATGGTTTAGATTTATTGGTACAGGTTTACAACAGTATATCTCACAGTGATAGTGTGATAGTGGTTCCATAATTCTACTTCTACTTCAGGGTGGTTGGACGGAGAAAGGAAACGTGGTTGTAGCCACCTTCCGGTTGTAGCCAGAGAACATAGGAGGTTGTAGCCTCCTTCTAGTTGTAGCTAGATAATTGGGGAGTTGGATATTCCCTCAAGTTGTAGCCTGAGAAACTAGGGGCTTGGAGCCTCCTTCCAGTTGTAGCTGGAAAACAAAGGAAGTTGGTGCTTCCAATGAATGTAATTCTTCAAGACATATAAGAAAAGGCATTCCGTGGTTTTCTCCCGCTTTGGGTTTCCACATAAAACACTGGTGTACTGTGTATGTGTATGATTGTTCATTTGCTCATTTCTCATTATTGGATGATAATTCTACATTGACATAACACTTGGATTATTTGGTTAAAAAGGATTAAATTGCTCTATTACTGATTCACCCCCCTCTCAGTAATCCAACAATTTTAACGTCCAAATTGCATTTTTTTAATGTCTAAGTTGAAACATAGTTATTATTAATGATTTAGTTATCTTTATTAATTTTATAATATCTAAATATTGATAATATCGATGATTAGGATAAGTCTATTTTCCAATGTACTAATCATAAGAGAAAAAACCATATATATATATATATATAATGTCTCACTATCAATTGGGTTTAGTTTGGGTGGTTGAGAAGGGTTATCCTCCCCACCCAGGTTCGGTTCCCACAAGTGACATATTGAGATTTTAACGAGTATATTTTTGTAATGGTTTTGAGCCCTGTTGTTGATCGACCTTGTGCCTTGAAGATTCTAGGGTTTACTATTAGTATCATCCTCGAAATGAGGGGAAGTACTCAGGGGTTTTCTCAAACTTTGTAACCCAGAAAAAAATTCAACGTCTCACTAACATTTAGGTAGTTTCACATCATGAAAATATATGTGTGTGTGTGTGTGTAATTTCACTACACTAGCATTCAATCAATTTCATGCAATGGAAGTAAAACACCATGTATATATAAACACGATAATAATATTTTAAGTTAAATCATAAAAGGCCATGTAAGTTTTTTTATATACAAACAAGTGGTACACAACCGTCCTATGGAAATGTCAACTCTATATACATGTATAACATGAAAAAATATATACACAACATGTATGCACTCTTTTTCTCCCCCTCGATGATTGAATTCATTGTTGGTCATTTTGTTCCCATTCATTGGATAGTAAGCGAACAAAATGTTGGACAATGAGTATAAATTATTTTTATGATTTTTCGTACAACATGTATGTTGTATGTTGAAGTTTCTTGGTTAAGCAATATATTCATGGAAATTCATGGTAGGATCAAAGTTTGAATCATCGATGAATTATTCCATAAAATTACACATAAATTTGAGGTCAATAGGGGAAATTTAAGGGACAAAATGGGCTCCTAAGGAAATAATAAAATAAGAGTTATTAAATTTTCAAAGGAAAAGAAACAAAAGTTTATTTTTTTAAATCATATTTTAAACTTACCTCCTTACAGGTTTACTTAAATTTCAAGTGTAGGAACTCTTTGGATGTGAAATTTCACATCCAATGAGTACCCTCTCTACATACTTTTGGTATACCCACTATGAGACAAACTAGAAATACATGAAAAAATGATGTTTCTATTCCACATCCAAAAAATTCCTACACTTGAAATTTGAGTAAACCGATAAGGGGATAAGTAAAAAATACAATTAAAAAAAGTAGTTTTCTTCATTTCCCTCCACAAATATTTACCCTTATTGTTGACATCATCATCTTGAATCCTATTGGTTCTTTTAAAGTTGGTTTTGATAGTACATTTTTTGTTTTGAGACCCATTTTTTACCTTAAAATTCCCCTAATTCTTCATTAGTTCTCTGCTAGCTATTGGTGTTGTGCATCACCATATTGTCTAAAATTTAGAGTGAACTGAAATTGGATTTATTATGAAACTTGGATAGTTATGTGAAGTATATCATTTATGCATGTTATTTGGGTTTGGTGCATATTCTATATGCCCCTACTTAGAAATTGAATCTATATGGAGAGTACAAATTGATGGTAAATTCCCCACCAAAGAAGAATGGAACCTTACTAAAGAAGAGCTAGTTTAGAAATACTTCAAAGCAAGTAAATCTAGCATGTTCAAGGATTTAGGAAACATGGGAATTTCTACTTCGATGTCCTATAGAGGTGCTCAAAAATGAAATAAAATCACAAGGATCAATGCCTTTGAGACACTCTCACCGAGTTAATACAAAGTATAACAACATACAAATAATTGAAAAGTGGGCATGCCAATGCTTGGATTAATCTTGTAGTAGCCAGAATTCTTTTCATTTGACTTGAACACCATATTTCAAGTAATCACAACACACATATAGGATTGGTCTATGAGTAACATCATTTGAATTATTGGCTTTGTTTGGATGTAGAATCTCTAAATACTAGAATTAGAGATCCATGTGAAAGATGCTTCAATTGAGGCAATGAAGAGGTAAAATGTTTCTTTAGTCCATTCCAACTAAGTTTTGTGAATCAAAAAACCTTGGACCATATGCCGAGAAAGAAGGTTGATATTTTCATTGAATTACCTATTACTTCACAACATTATTTAACATATGTTTGGCCTATGGTACTTTCTTTTGCCAATATATAACATCAATTTTCTTAGCAGAGAATTCAAGATATGAAGGGGAGAATATGACTGACCTAGAATTCCATTGACCCAAAACTAAAATTGAATTTTCTATGAATTGAGTTCATTGGTAAAAGGAGAAATTGACTTGCAGCTAAAGATTTTTTTCCATAGCATTGTTATCTAGCTTCTTGTGTGCAAATGGCACATATAAATTAACCAACAAATAAATCCATATTAGAGTTTACACTTAGAGTTAGCGTAACATCCTTTATAAGAACAAATGTCCTTGTAGATGGAAGAGGAACAAAGCTCTAGTCTCCTTTATGAAGATAGAGGTATCTATACAAGACTGTGAGAGATAAGAAACAAACTTTTGTAGAGGATCTGTGTTGATGAATTGAGTTGACTATAAGTCCCTCATTTATGGATCATCAGGTATGAAATAATTTGAATCATTGATCATTACATAGATACTAGAAAATTATAGACATCAACATGGGTAAAGGAAACAGAGGGAGGTTGGAATACTTGAGGGCCACCATTGCTCAACTTCAAGAAGAGAAATAACACTTGAAGGATCAGGTACAAATATTCAACTAGAGGATGAAAGAGATGGAGAAGAACCTTGACATCTCTACCAAATTGTTTCCACTTCTAAAGAATAGATTCAAAGAATTCCAATCCTCCCCAACTATGGTAGCAGTAGAGTGGGACAAACACATAGTTCAACTTGTACACTTGGGAGAGAATGTCATTTAGTTAAATAACTAGCAATGAGATATGATTTATTGGATGGAGAGTTAGCTACAACAAGAGTTGGAAGAGAAGGAAGAGGCCTTGGAAAATATCCAAGAAATTTTCTAAAAGCACCAGGAAGCAAGGCCACTTTCCATTTCCACTAGCAAGGACAACACCATGACCGAGACCACTTGGTAAGTTCACCTTCTATAAAAATTTCTCAAGAGAATCTTAGTGAATTCAAAAATCATACTAGAGGCATTGGTTCCAAACTCTTAAGAAAAAATGTGCTATGATTGAGAAGGGAAGGTATCCTAATCCCCGTTGTAGTTACATCATCGGTTAAGTGTGAAGGCCTAGGTTTTAGTAGTAGAGGTGAAAATCCCATGACCGTGAAGAACATTTTTGTAAAGGAAAAAGACATGATAGAGTTGTCATTCTCGTCAGACGAAAGAGTAGTAGTACATGAAGGTTGCATCTCATTACTACCCCATCCCTCTTGTGGTGAACTGAAGAAGGGAAATGATGAGAATAGAACAAATACTTATCCTATACCTTCTCTTAGAAGTAGTTGTAAGCAAATCCTCTAGGGAAAGGACAAGAATAAGAAAAACAACAATGCCATTAAAAATAAGAAACTCATAATATTCATGTCATCATGTTTTTAGGAAGTGGATTTAAGTTATGAAAATCACAATAATATCACGAACTTTGAAAACCAATAAATGATCAAATTCATCAAAGAGTAAAACTATGTTGTAAAACATTTTTTAATGAAATTCTGGGTTTTTAAAAAAAGACAATGCGTTGCTCAATTTTAAATCTCAGAGATATCTCCTAATAATTTATATATATGCAATTTTAAGGCGTAAATTGATTTTCATCAAATTAACACTAGGTTGAAATAATTTGATCCTCCAAAAGGCTCAACTGATTCAATTATTGTAGTGAAACGAAAACATTGGTAAAAGTGTTGGAACTTTACGAAAACCCAATATTAAGTCCGAGTGAGTTGTGATATGATTTCAATAATTTCAAGTGAATATGCAAATAGTCATAGATGAGATGAAAACAAGAGGATTAAAACAACATAATGGTTATGCATGCAATGATAAAAGAAACAAATCATAACATGACAGTTTTCATAATTGAAAAAAAATCAACTTTAGAGTTGCATATTGAAAAATGAATTCACAAAAACTATGTTTATTAACAACTCATCATAGGACCTGGTAACACCATTGCCAAGACCAAATATAATTAGATTTAATTTCATAAACCACCATGTCTTTCATAAGTGAAAACTTTCCTTCACCACCTCTTGCCTTACTTCAATATATAGTATAGGATAAAACAAACATAAAAGGAAGCTAAGTGAGGTGAAAACAATTTCATATTCACAATATTAAAGAAAGGAAGAAAGATCAAAACAACAATCAAAATCAAGGCAGGTATGAATCATGCATACATGCAAATCATAAAAGAAAACAAGTTCAATCATCATAACATCATACCATCATGAGGATATTCTTTATAGGCACATGTAGAGACAAATAAAAGTGTTATCAAGCAACCAAGGGTCATGAACCAATCCAAACATAAGTAAAGGATCCCCTATTATCAAACATAGACCAAATGAATTCAAAACCGAAGAAAGAAAAACCAAAGGGAGTTAAAAGGACAATAATAATCAAAAGATAATAAGATATTAGACCATAGGAACCCAAACTAAGACTAAGAAGTACACAAGAATGACCAGATAATAACAATAAGTAGTAGTTTAAAATTTTAATGGGGGGACTTGTTGTGACTGCAATAACCCCCCTTTACTTTTTCTTTTCTAAGTGAAAGGAAAGCCCCCCCATACTAAAATTTCAACCCTAATGCCTAATCCTCTACTATTATGAGCCTAATGATTATCCTCTACCTACCTTGATAGAGTTAGGGGTTTGATCTTTATTGATGATTGTCTTTGATGGAGTTTTGTTAATCCTTTTAATCTTATAAGTTAAAATGTATTCATAATTCTTTTGACATATGATGCTTCGTTGACATTTGTATGATTGAATGGAAAAGTTATATTTGGGACCTTTTGCATATTTTGAAGTATTTGATGATCCTAGATGACTGAAAAGTTTGATGTTCTATTTTATGCCTTGAATGAGTTTGTTTTTGAGGACTTTTTGGATGGATGAATTAAATGAAGAACATATATGCATTCTTCATTCTCTTTCTTGCATGTTTTGCATAATGTCTTCATATTTATGCTAAAGATCTTGTATGTTAATCATATTATTCAGTTTCAAACTCTTAACTGGAATCATAATATCCTTGATCCTTTCTATGAGTTTGAGACTCATTACACACAACTTTCAAGACATTTATCTACATCAACAAAGATCATGGATGATTGTATTTAAGAAACTTATCCCCTCTATTTCTTCATTTTCAAACAAACCCAACACTTATTAATAATTTTCTTGAAGGAAAAGGAAATGACTGTAATGTTTATGATATACTGGCAAGTATCTTCTTCCTCACATAATTTATTTTATTCTTTCTATGGTTGCAGGAGTAGGGTTGTAGAGTCACTACCTTTACATGATCGCTTTGGCCTTGAAATGAATGTGGGGAATCCCTTGATCTTATTCCTCTTGACTAGACTTCTCTCTATGTAGTTCTTTTCTATCATATGAAGCCAACATTCAACATTTAGAGATAAACATTTCCTTGCCTAAAACTTAATCAGAATTTTTATTATCACCCTTACACAATTTTGTATTTTCACTTCCTTTCTAAGGCCTAAATTTATTGTATTGTATTATGTGACCGAAACCTTAATCCTTATTAGGCTCTTCCTCATTGGGAAGTTAGAATATCTACCTTACACATCCTAGTTCCCAAATACCTTATAGATTTTAACCTTGTACAATATTTTACTGCAAAGAAATTTTCAATAAAAGTACAAAAAAGATACAATGGAAAATATACACATTACACATATATTTTTCCCTTGGAAACCCAAACCGAGAAAAACAGTATATTCTATATTCATTCATAGTAATACATTGTTTACAATACAATATACATATAGGAGCCAGTGACATCCAAATACCTAACCCAATGACTTGGATTAGTCAAAACCCCCAATTTCTTAACCAGAAATAGAAAATCATTGGGAAAAAACCATGTGCTGAAAAACTGCCCAACAATGGACACAAAAATCGAGGAGAAAAAAATGAGGAAAAAATGTGACACATTTCTCGAGGAAATTTTTTTATCGAGGGTCTTTCCCTCGAACTCCCGTGTAGGGGGGCTTGGAGACCCCCCCTCAAACCCACCCCTCGCACCGAATGCAATGTAGCAGACACTAGAGCTAGTTGTGAAAAGAAAATAACACATACCCAACATTCTCCCACTTGTTTGTTTCTTTTCATACATGGGGTTACAGGTTTACGTAGTCAAAAATACAGGGCATCAATGCCCATCGATCCTCTACACCAAGAGAAATTATCAGTTCTCACAGATTTTGTTAATGAATCTGAAACATTCTTCAAAGTGTCCACCTTCATCAACAAAACTTTCTTTTCTTCAACCATGTCTCTCACAAAAAATATAACACATACGCAACAGACCTATCAGTTCCTTTGCTATCAGAGATAGAGGCCTAAGTATTAATACCTATGTCAAAAATCAATGACAAAAGTATACTCTCAAATGTCTCTCCACTAAGATCAATATCATGTGTAGCACTAGAGGTGAACACAATGTCCACAACATCAATAGCTTGTGATGCATTTGGAGGAGGAAGATGAGGAGGATTATTGATGGATGGTAACACAAGTAGAGGAGGATGAGGAGGAGGAGGATCAGTGGATGGTGACACATATGGAGGAGAAGAAATAATATTGATGGATTTTGACACAAGTGTAGGAGAAGGAGGAGGATCGGTGGGTGGTGGATTAAGTGGAGGAGGAGGAGGAGGAGGTTGATTGGATGTGGATGCGGTAGACACACATGGAGGGGAAGTAGGAGGTTCGATGGATGGTGCACACACATGCATAGGAAAAGAAGGAGGGGGAGGCTGACCATGTTGTGGAGTAGAGGATGTGTATTGATCTGGTGATGACCCAAATGGAATAGAATAATGAGAAACATGAGTAGGATCCATGAAAATCTTGATGAGGTTGAGAACACTGAAAATATGACACATTAGTAATGTCATGTCATGAGGCATAGTCATACATATCATAGACATCTCTGGTACCTAATGTCTCGAACTAGTGTAGGTACCACTACATGGCTAACCATAACACCACATATGCAATATGCCACCTCTATCTAGAATATTTGATCCATCCTATTTGGCATGTGGGGTCTATGTGCTATAGGATGATCCACTGCCTCCTCCATATCCTCATCATATTGGGGAGGTGCATCCCCATCATATGTGTCAATATATACAAAATAATAGATAATAACAATTAGATAATTAAAACAAAATTTTAAAATAATTACATGTACATTAAATAAGACATTAAAATATGCAACTAGATATATCAAAACATAATGATAATAGTACCTCTATCATACAGTGGCTCGACTATTGTAAATAGGATGTTTGGACATCCTCTCGAATCTATCCCATGTATAGGTACTATAGAAGATCAAAGACGTGATTTTCCTCTCCAACCAAAAAATTGCATACCTACCTACCGACCAAAATACATGACAACTATGATTAGCCCCTCTTGGGAAACAACTACCCCCACATAACATACATGCATCAAATAGAGGCCTAGAAGGAAAGCGAGGTACTCTTGGTCGAGTGGCAAGAACCCTCTCAAAAAATAATGTAAATAAATTTGACGTGAAAGGGGAGGATTCTCCTCCTAGTAAAAATGGTGCAACAACAATCCATCAAAAAAACAAAATTGTCTCAAAAAAATCTATGTCCACCTTATCAGTCAAGGCCTTTGCACTAAAATATCTACATAATGCATCAAAGGAAAACTAAGAGGTAAAGTGTGGCAGTGCCATGATAATAAAACACATTCACATAACCTCCTCTCTATGAAATGAATCCATATATATTTGAACACCATAAACATGGAATCCCAAGGAATAAATAATGTCCAGGTTGACATATCTCTGCACANTAGACAACAGAGTGATAAAATAAACATCCTCCTCAGTTGGTTGATACCACAAATAAAGACTGGCCCTAAATACTTATCGACCATGATCCCAACGGTGGATCAATCGTTGTAACAATGGAGAGTTCCCCCTAAGGGATGTACCCTCTTCATAAAAATTGAGAAGTTGGACATCCCTCAAAAGGGTGCATGTCTATGGTGTAATCGAGAGAATGAACCTCTCTCTCTCTCCCTCTCTCGAGCCTCCCACTCATGTTCAAAGCTATATGTTTTGACCTACTATTGTTGTTGCTTCTCCTCCTCTCGTCATCATCATATTGGATTCACATACAAATATTTTTAGGAACATATATATAACTAAAGTAAATTCAAATTATAAAACACACACACACATAAATAACTTGTATTTAAAAAAAAAAAAATTCATTTTTGTTTACAAAAAATTGTTGAAAATTAATTGATGTACCTAAAATAGTAGCTACACACCATCATCAATGTTCTATATCAGACAAACAACACCAGCAAGCAGGGATATTACAATCACACACTCGCGCTCCACGTTTATTGTCTCACCTCCACGTATTTTAGCAATGTGTCCCATAAGATGTACCACGCTATTAAATTGTGAATTATTCAACTTGGTGGCATTCTCTTAACAAAATCGATGTGTTTATTGGACTTGGGGGCACTGCTAGGTTAAATTGTTTTATTGCAAATTAAGCGCTGTGATGTGTTAATATGAATGCATCAGGGTACCATGTTATTGCATCACAAACATTTTGTTTAATGGTTTGTTGTGTTGTCTAGACCACTAGTAACAAGGTGTTCAATGAGATGCCCCACTATGCTAGGTCATTAAATCTTTGTCCCGATGCAATTGTCTTAACATGACCGATGCATTTTATTAACATGGACGCACTGCTATGATAAAAATTATGAGATGTGAACTTAGCAGTGTGCTTTGTTGACTAGAACGCACCGGTGCTCCAGTGTTCCCAGAGCATCGACATTTTTAGTGGTGTGCGATAGTAACATCCATGCAGGGATATTACTATCACGCATCGGTGCTCCATGTTTGTTGTCTCACTGCCACATATTTTAGTGATGCATCCCATGAGAGGCACTACACTGCTAAACTATGAAATATTTGGCCCAATATCATTCTCTTTGAAACACCAGTGCATTTGTTGGACTTAGGAGCACCGCTAGATTAAATTGTTTTATAGAAAATTAAGCATTGTGATGTGTTAATATGAACGCTTCAGTGCTACCATGTTATTGGAGTATCAACATTTTGTTTAGTAGTGCATTGTGTTGTTTAGAGAACCAGTAACGGGGTGTCCAACGAGACACCCTACTATGCGAAGTAGATTAATATATGTACTAGTGTAGTTGTTTTAAAAACATTGATGCATTTGGTTAACATGGACGCACCGCTATGCTAAATTTTAAGAGATGTAAACTTAGCGGTGGGATTTGTTATATGGAATGCATTGATGCTTTAGTGTTCCTAGAGCAATTGCATGTTCTTTACCAGTGCATTGTCTTTTGTAATGCACTGATAACGAGGTGTCACAAAAGATGCATTGTTATGCTTATTTTAAAAAACTTATCGTTGACAAGATTTTGGGACTCTGTATTGAGTCATGAAATAGTAATTATTTAATTATTATGTTTTGTACAATTGATGTGAATGATGAAAAGTACTAACAAAATGCTGTAGAGGATGAAGGCACACGAATTATGCTTATTGATTCAATGCACATATGGGTAATGGGGTTGTATAGATTTATACCAGGTACTATCAAGAGAGGTGGAGCAACTTCCCTGCTTCCACCTACTAGCACTCCTATTGTGGTTGGAATTAAAAAGTGTGGGACACTTTTACTTAGCAGTTGTACATTGTCATGAGGGTAGGATGTATATTTGGTCACTCATGAGGATCAACTGAGGGATGTGCAATAAAGTGAAAGATATATTCATCAGTATCCATTAGTGTCTCAATAAGGTAAACAATCTTAGTTAATAGTTTCTCTACGGCTGCATCGATTCTCCATGGTTTAGGGTCATATACTTGAAGGGCATGCACACATGGAACCCTTGGAGTATGTTAAGTAAGTCATGAATGACATCACATACATGGCACCCTTGGTATCATTACTAAAAATGATCAATGAAAAATAATGTAAAAAATGAATTTTAAAATATAATATACAAAGAGAATCATTATTTTGCATTTCATGTAGGGTAAGCAATAATTATGTTTAATTTTCATTTAAAGAAAAAATAAAATTAATAGTCTAAAATAACATTTTTGACTATTAGTGTTCATTTATAATAAAGTCAAATTGAAATAAAATAATAATAAGAAACCCTTAGAGGTTATAAAGTTGTGCATGATACTATTTTAAATCAATTAATTAATAACCTTAATAACCTTAATTAATTAATTAATTAAATCAATTGAGGATAAATTCAATTCAAGAAAACTCATAAATCATGGAGAAGAATTATGAATGAAAATCCTAACTCAATTTGAATGTGAATTAAAAAAAAAACTTAGGATGGAATTAAATAAAAAAAGTAATAAAAAAAACTAAGTCATGAAAATGCCAATGAGAGGAATCTTGAATAAAAGTTAGAAAAGATATAGTAGTAAATCTAGGAGTTAAGAAACGTTGGGTGATGGAAATTATTTATTTTTTATTTTTTATGGTAATTACATGTGTACTTGTGCATGTGGGTGATACATGTAAAGATGAATATTAAAATTTAATATAATTTGTAATTTGTAATTTTGCATGGGAGACATGTGGCATAAGCCTAAAATACTATGTGTTGGATTACTGAGAGGGGGGGTGAATCAGTAATAACGTAATTATAATCATTTTCTTCAAATGTTATATCAATGTAGAATTATTATCCAATAATGATCAGTAATAAATAAACAATCACACACATACACAGTACACCAGTGTTTTACGTGGAAACCCAAATCGGGAGAAAACCATGGAATGTTTTTTCTTATATGTCTTGAAGAATTACATTCATTGGAAGCACCAACTTCTTTTGTTTTCTAGCTGCAACTAGAAGGAGGCTCCAACCCCCTAGTTTCTTAGGCTACAACTTGAGGGAAGCTCCAACTCCCCAAATCTCTGGCTACAACCAGAAGGAGGCTACAACCCCCAATGTTCTCCGACTACAACCGAAAGGTGGCTACAACCACCTGTCCTTGCCCCATCCTGCCACCCTGAAGTAGAGGTAGAATGATGGAACCACTGTCACACTATCACTGTGAGATATACCGCTGTAAACCTGTACCAATAAATCTGAACCATGCATGAACCATGCATCAACCTGTAATCAACCTGTACCATAAGCAAGTGCATCAACCATGCACCAACCTATAATCAACTTGCACCATAAACAAGTTCATCAACCATGCACCAACTTGTAATCAACCTGTACCATAAACAAGTGCATCCAACCATGTGCCAAGTATGTACCAATCATGTGTCAACTACTCATCAACTATGACTCATCAATATGTACCAACATCATCAACTATACACCTCA
>ML785206.1:57044-73964 GCA_009831015.1 Picea engelmannii | reverse complement strand
GTTGCCACCACTCTAGCGGGTCTTTCACTCTGGATTTTTACAGTCTCTGTACATTTCTTTCATTAATAGAAATCATGTATTACTGTATATCTGTGTTTATGGTTGCATCTCTGATACATTTCTTTTATATTATTGAATATCTGTGATATCTCTGTGCATTTCTTTATTATATCTCTGCTCTAATTTCGTGCCGAAAATAATCCGGATCTGAAGGGGTTTTGAACTCTCTCCGATCAAAACCAAGAGTTCTTGCCGCAAAGAGGCTTCTTTGGAAAAACCACCTGTTACATATTACACTACTACTCGTCTTGATCTCGGGGTGCTTAGAGTCATTAAATCCCTGGCGAGAGAAAAACCATGATACTACTCTCTCTAAATATCAGANGGGGGCGCTCAAATGTTCCTCCTTTAGACACTTTCTCAACATGACCACTCTGCACATAGTCTTACTACAAGAAACTCTTGTCGTTGGCTCTAAAGTGAGAACTTTTCTGAACAACTTCCATCCTACCTAGCATACTGCAACTACTAGCTCTTCCGGCACCTCGGGTGGTTTAGCAATCACCTGGGCTCCTACTATGTTTACTCTGGTACCTCATATTTACTGTGATGGTATCCTCTTGATAGGTACCAGCCTATGGAATGCACAACCGATCACTTTATTGAATATGTATGGTCCATGCATCGATCAAAAGTTTTTTTGGGATCGGGTGGCAGACAGTGGACTCCTCGATGGTACCAATCTGATTATTGTTGGTGATCTAAATTTTACTACCAACATTGGAGAAATATGGGGATCCTCGACAACTATGGATCCATTGGCTAGCTACTTCAAAACTCTCCTATAGAATCACAACTTAGTGGATTTTCCTCCAGATGCTATCGTTCCTACTTGGCACAATGGGCATACGAGTTTAGATGTTATTTCTAAAAGATTGGATCAATTCCTTCTCACTGTAGACTTGGCCCTACCAGATGGTATATTAAAGACTTGGGTTGACTACCCCTACTTCTCAGATCATGCTTCGGTCCTCCTACACTTGGATCCACACTTGACTCCAAAATCCTACCGTTTTAAATTCAATTCGAGTTGGCTTCTGGAGCCAAAGCTACACTCTATTGTCGGATATTTTTGGTTGGATCCCACTTTTCTATCTGAGCGGAATGTGCAGACATGCTTGGTCTAGAAATTAAAAACTCTAAAACATAGGGTAAACCATTGGGCTAAAAACCTCAGAAAACATAGACTTCACAGACTCTACGATCTTGAGACGGATCTAAAGGCCACCCTCCACAGTGACCTTCAAGCTGGAGGACAGCTAGGCATTGACTTATCCTTGGATATTCTATAATCTGAATGAAACCAAATTCTCTTGGAAAAAGAGGCTCTATGGTGCCAACGCAATAGGGCAATTTGGTTAAAATGTGGCGACCGTAACACAAATTGTTTTCACATCTTTGCTAGTAACCGGAGGAACAAAAATCATATTTGGGAAATTATCAATGATGTTGGGTTTACTCACAAGGATCAACTCTCCATAAAAAAAACTAAAGCTCATTTTAAATCTTTTTATGGGGATAGAGCCCATCCTTCTCTCCCAGATTCTGTCAGAGTGGCCAGCCTCTTCCCCCGTATGGCTACAAAATAGGACATTCACCTTATGGATAGTCCCTGTACTCTACAAGAGGTAACAAATGTACTTAAATCATTTGCAACTGATAAAATCCATGGCCTGAACGACTGGACCGTTGATTTCTTCCTTCATTACTTTGATCTAGTTGGCACAGAGCTCCTCGACTTGGTTGAATACTCCAGACTGTGGGGGAACATTTTGGGTTCTATAAACTCTACTTTCCCGACTTTGATTCCGAAAGAAAACCACCCAACATCTTTTGGACATTATAGACCTATCTCTCTTTGAAACTTGTGCTATAAATTGATTACAAAAATCATTGCAAATCATCTAAATCTAGTTCTCTTGAGATCCCTGTCAAGTGAACAATAGGGCTTCCTAAAAGGAAGATAGATTCTTGATGCCATAGGTATGACACAAGAATGTATTCATAGTATTAAATATAAAAAATGAAAGGCACTAATCCTCAAGCTATACCTTAAAAAGGCTTTTGATTGCATTGATTGGGACTTTCTACGGTTGATCTTGGTACAATCTTGCTTCAGTTTGACCTCCATCAATTGGATTATGGGTTGTTTTTTGAGTGCCACCTTCTCAATTTTGGTCAACGGGGAAGCTTCCCCATTCTTCCAAAGTGGAAGAGGTCTGAGACAGGGCTGTCCTTTCTCCCCTCTATTTTTTATTTTAGTTATGGAAGGCCTTAGCATTCTCCTAAAACTTGGCCAATCACAAGGGAATTTGACAAGAGTTAAAGTTTCTAGGCTGGTAAAGATCCTACATCTTCTCTTCGTAGATGACGTTTTAATATTGACCAATGACTCCATTTTTGAATGGAGAGAAATCCAAAATATTCTACAAGTCTTTAGCAGTGCCTTTGTTCTACATATAAACTGGTCAAAATCAAGCTTTTGTTTTTCAAAACTCTCTGTTCAATCACTGACTCACCTCAAAGTACTCTTCCCACATACTTTTATAAATCTCTCTGAAGGATTTAATTATCTTGGATATTTTATTCAGGCTAATTCCTACAATATTGTTGACTGGAATTGGCTTGTGGAAAAAGTGGAAAAAAGAATTGGGAACTTTGTCTCTCCCTTGGTGGGTGTTTTACACTCTTAAAAGTTGTCCTGGAAGGTCAGCTAGTATATTGGATGGCCTTAGCTTCCCTACCAATCATTGACCTCCATAAGCTCCATAAACTCTCTTTCAACTTCCTCTGGTTGGGTTGCATAACTTCACATCGTCTACATCTCTGTAGTTGGGACTCCCTTGCAAAGCCAAAACAAAAAGGAGGATGGGGCCTCAAGAATATACTCTTTTTTAAATTAGCTCTTGTTGCAAATAAAATTTAGTGTGTGTTAACAAATGCTGGGATTTGGCACAATGTTATCATGGATAAATATATTCCACTATGTTTCATTGTTGCTTGGCTCAGATTGTCTCCTTCCATTTCTATATTAGCTTCGTACACTTGGAGAAACTTGGCTCAAACGACTCCACTTATTTCCCACTGGATCTCCTGGAACCCAGGGTCTGGCCACTCTATCCACATCGGAAAGGATCGTATCTTGGGTTTGGGAGAATTCTCTTTTTTATCTGCACAACTCCTTAATTATCTCCATTGCATTCATATATGTTACCTCTTCCACGCAAAAGACACTTCCATGCTTGGATCTATCTCACATTGTTGGCATTTTAGTGCAGATATTGGAGTGCCAACAACACTAGTCGTGGAGTGGGATACATACTGTAAGTTTTTATCGAGCACTGGTATCAAGATTCTTGATAGAGAGGATACATTCCTATCATAGGAGGTGACTCCACAAGCCACCTATCTGTCTCCAACATTTACTCAGCTATTTCAAATTTTCACTGGCGGCATTCAATTGTTGGCTGGAGGAAAAAGTTTTGGACCTAGAACATCCCACAGAAGATAAAGTTCTTTACTTGGATGACTATTGAAAAAAGAGTTCACACTTGGGATATTTTACAAAAAAAATGCTAGAATGGACCTATCTTTTGTCACCTCTGCTCCAGGGAGGAGGAATCAGTGACACATATATTTGTTCATTGCCCCTTCACCAGATAGGTCTGGGCTCGGATCACTTCTGTCCAAAACATATCGACTACCAGGGATGGGATATCATTGATATACTTCTACAAATGTTGCAGAAATAAGCAACGATCCCATCTCTCTTTGCCTCCAATTATATGTTGGTTTGTGTGGTTGGAGATGAATAACATCATCTTTTCAAATGGGATCCCCTCTACTTCAATTGTTGTTTGCAAATCCCTTGGATTGTTTACAAACTGGAATGCACTACACCGGAGACAAAAAACTATCAAACAAAGGCAAAAGGTACACCTCACTGAGGGTTTGATCACATGATGGTTCAATGGTGTTGCACAGTCGTATGGTCTTCAAAGTGGTGTTGGTGGTCTCATAAGGATAACAAAGAACTCATTCTATTGTTGGACTCTCAATTGCAGACCCGACACCAACACAAAGGCAGAATTGATGGGGGCCTAGGAAACTTTACATTTGGCCACTAGGATAAATATAGTGGATATCCAACTTCTTGGGACTCAAAAATAGTCATCGAATGGTTAAACTCCAAAGGCAAGCAACAGGTTTCTTCCCTTCTTGGATGGATGGACAGAATTCGAGAGCTACACTCAATTTTCAGGAATATCACTTATATCCACACTCCGCAGGAACACAATAAGAAAGTTGACGCCCTCTCCAATACTGCTCTCCATAAACAAGCTGGATTATTTCCTTATAATCATTAGGGACCCACTCACTATATAAATCTCTATTATCCATTTTAATCATTGATAGCCTTTTGGCATCTATATCTTTGATAGTTTTGCCCGTCTACTCTCGCCTTTGTTTTTTTAGCATCAGCAAAGACCGTCAGTATTTTAGACTTATCTTTTTGTCTTGATTATTATATTGACCCTGATCATCGACCTCTTTTCAGGGTACAAATCATAGTTATACAAAGGTTATCATCCTTGTGGAAGGGGATTTTGTAAATCTGGCAATGTAAAGCAAATTATATTATCAATATAATTGAGAATTTTTTTCTGCTGGAAAAAAAAAACAATTGACAAATTTGAAATTTAATTGGTTAATATAATAGGTGTGGACAAAAACAAAACAACCATGGGCAATAAGTTAGGTATGTTTGTTATTGATTATGATGATGATTAACGTCCACTAAGACCGAATTGGTCTATCGGACGTTAAGAGGGTAAGTGATTACTTGTGATTCTTTAGAATTTTGTTTCTGTGCTCGAAAAGCATTAAGAGAAGCTTTCCAAGATCACCATACTTTTGTTGAGTTAAGAGGTTAGGAAGGTTGGTAGTGTGATAAATGTTTTGAAAATGAGATCTAATATGGGTATAGGCTGGACAATATAAGAGAAAGTGCTTTTCATCTTCAACATTCTTAGTGTCACAAAGGTGACACACTCTTTCATCCCATGGCATTTTAGGAATTGACCAACACCCAATTTCACTATGGAGCTCGTGAGAATTTGTTCTTATCTTAGCAATGATTATTTTTTTCTTTACACTTGGAAAAACATATAGATAATTTTGATCTTCTAGATTAGGGTTGATTACATCTTTATAATACCTTAATTTTATTTTTTCCTCTAACTCTTTATCACACCACATTTTCTCCTTAAATTTTGATTTGGCATTTTTTTTAATAGTATCTTTATTCTGCAATATGGTTTCTTCCATGATTCCCCAATAGTTTAGCCAAGACTGGATGTCTTTATGTCATCCTCACTTGAGTAGATGGTGGTTATGACTTGATTTTGAAGCAATTTTAGGTAGCCTCTTGCTTCCATGTTGTTTAACTAGTTCTTATACATTAGGTATCTAGTCATAGCCATGCTCTCAATGAAGGAGAGGCTTGTTTCTAAGAGGAAGATGGGATAAGGCGTATTTCCTTTAATTTTGAGAATATAGGTTATAAATTTTTTTTGTATTTGCTCTATCTTTCTCCAAGATTCACAAGAAAATTAGGTTATTAAACTGTTTATGTTAAATTTGTTTTTTATATGATATTTTAAGTTACAAATGTTTTTTATTATGTTAAATTTATTTTTTTATATGATATTATATCTCATAATATTTAATATACTAAAATTTGTACAATTACATTTGGTAAACAATGTTTATTGTTAAAAATAAACACTCAAAAACCAAAACATATCATTCTTGGTTACTCTATTTAATATATTATATTGTAAATGTAAAAAAGAACTCAATTATTAGACCACTATTTAATATGTAAAATGTTTAAGATTGTGTAGATATTAATCTACATATCAACGATTATATAAATCATTCAAGCCTTTTATATAAATTAATTAATGGTAATTATTTTTAATTTTATATATGAATATTTATCAATTAGATTGTAAAGAAAGAATAGAAATAAAGTAATATATATTTACTTAGTGACGAATGTTGAATATGTTTTAGAATGGAATAGAAAATTGAGAAATTTGATTATAATGATGGATGAAAATCTTAAATATAATTCCATGACATTAATAAATATTAATATGATGTTAGGGACAATGGAAAAGCTAAATTATGTGACCTTCATTTATTGCGGGAAATTATATATATATATATATATATATATATATATATATATATATGATTGATAATGGTAATAGTTTAATATATTTTTTCATAAGAATTGGGAGATTTTTATTAAAATAAAAAGGTGTGTCGAGAGTCAAACAGTACAAAGAGGGATATCGAAATTTCAAAATTCTGGTTCTCATAGATCTTCATTATGCCTATTGTTTTCCTTCCTATAGACCTTGACACATTCTTACTACTACATATAAATTTGGCTACATAGATACGACAAAATTACAGACTAAGAATTTAAAACATACACTTGCTATGTGTCACTTCTTTTGTGCTTCTGGAGGTTTCTATGGATGTTCTTGTTCCTCCTCTACTTCCATTGACACGTTCAGATCTGGTAAAATTCCAACTTCTATTGACCCTGCACCTAAGCTGAAATTTCCAAGTTCCTCATTCCTTTGGGTGGTCTTTTCTTGAAGAGAGATAGTTGGCGACATATGAAATCTACTTCATCTTGAAGTTGGCTGACGAGAGCACGATGTTGGCTGAGAGTATCAAGTGTGAATGTCCCTGTAGAGCTGAGGGAATTGAATCTAATAGCCAATATGTTCCTTTATTCATTGCTTTCCTCCAATTCGTTGCTAACTTTGTCTGTCCAGTCCCTATTATCCATCTTTACTTCCTTGTCCAGGAGAATTCGCAGTGAGTTGTCTTTCAAATTGGGGGTGGGATAGTCCAGGATCTTGAGAGACTTCTCCAATGATTCTGCCGAATTGTTTCCTGAGCCAGGCTTTCCTTCTTCAAGGACTCACACCCTATTGTATCTACTTGATGAAAAATCCAAATGTGATGACAATTCTCGATTTTTCACAGATGAACCAGACTTATCAGAGGAGGTTACTCAAGCAATTCCAACACGGGCTCCAGAACCAAATTTGGAGAGTTTCGGGAGGAACAATGATCTCATAATTGAATTTGAGAGCGAATTTATCACATACCTGGTATCTCGTGCCTGTGATAATCAACGCATGTTAGCCATGCATCTCCCATGAACAACTGACACAATCCTCCTTAATTTGGCTGAGACATACATCTCTAGCCTCTGCACCTTCCATAATAATGAATATTCCTCTCCCCTACGCTAGATACATCATGACCAAAGTGATCGCAAGCTTCCCCCATAAAAGATGCATCCTAATAGTTATCTCACCATGTGTTGAATGATGCCAATTCGAATTTGGAATGACTAACCCCAGGCTTCTAATGGAGTTGTCCATGTTATATGTTGCATATGTCCCTTCCACACATTGAGGAGGACGTACAACGTGCTTGATCCATATTTATCACTTGTGCATTTCAAACTTTACGGAGGGGGAACCACTAACACCTTACCATCCACCCCTATGTGACCAGGGGCTATCCCAATTGCTTTATTCGCTACGGATTCTTCCACCAAGTTATGATGACGAAGGATGTGAAAGAAATGGGACTGAATACCTTGCATAGAATGTTTAATGTGTTCCACAAGATTATCTAGGATTCTTTATTTTGGAGGGGAGGTCTTAATGAAATACCAAATAGTGTTTTTGGAATCACCAACTATATTTAACTAAAAAATGCTTCTTTTCTTTCCCAATTGTATGCCCATAAGCATGGCATACGCTCTTCTTTATTATTGGTTGTGACTCCTAGATTCCAAGAATACTCCATTATTTGATTTCCTTTAAGGTCAAAGAGCACCCCTCTCGCACCTGCCTCCCCGAGGTTTCCTTTAGAAGCTCCATCGAAACATAAGGTATGTCTGGATTGAAAAGAGATCCAAGCTTGGAAGTCTAGAGAGGGGGAATGAAGCTTCTGGTGTGGGTTTGTCCCTTACTAATATTAACACATTAATTATATCCATCCATCTTTCTTCGTCCTGACCTAGCATTTGTGGAATCGCTGGTCTTATTTTTTTAAAGTTGAAGAATTCTGCTAACTTCCCCTAGGCCTGAGAAGCTACAACTCTAGAATTCATATTTTGATCCTTAAAAATGATTATATTTCTGGCTAACCATATTTTCCAACAGATAAATTTAGGTGTTTCCTTCCATATTCTTTGAAAAATAATTTTTCCAGAGAAGGATCCTCGATAATGGTTCCCCCACCTGCCAAGAAGAGTTTTGCATGTGGATGGCCAACGAATTTTATTCCATAGTTATGCACAAACTATTCTCCAAACTTGATTTGAAAATTCACAATCCATAAGCAAATGTTGGGATGTTTCTTCACTTTTTTTTACAGATAGAACAACAGTACAACGAAAGGGGCCTTTGATTCCTCTTTTAACCAAGTTTTCACCTGTCAGAATCTTACCTTGAGAAAGATTCCAACATAATGCATTCACTATAGGTAGTCCATCATTTCTCCATATGTTTTTCCACATCGATTCCTTTACTGGGAGTACTTCCATAGCCTTGTATCCTTCTTTGACCGAATATCCAAAAGTGCCCCATCCCTTAGAGTCAAGCTTCTTCACGAACTTGGGATGTGCATCTTTTGTAGATTTTGGGTAGGAAGCAATCAGATTCTAGAAATCTGCGATATCAGGTGGAGGAGGGGAAGACAGGGGGATCCTCCCCCCGAGACTGAGGCCATAACAAAGAGAAAACGACCTGGAACAGGTTGCCAATGATTTTCGTCATAGTGCCAAACCTTAACCTCAGATCTTTTGCATCGTCGATGTCATTATTTTTGGTAATGGTTTAATATTATTATGGGTATAAAGAATTATTTAGGGATTTATGATAATTGAATTAGTTTAATATAATAAGTCTCTATATAAAAACAACAACAAGAACAACTACTTTTTTCTATCACTAAGCACAACACTTGTATGTATGTTTTGGTTGTTTAATTAATTAAGTATATAAGTTAATTGATATACAAAAACATGATATATATATATGACATGGAACATTACAAACTAAATATATCATTACATTTACATTTATATTTATCACTAAAATCAATATATTAAATACTTATATTTATATTTATTGTACAAATTAAATCATTTGGAATAATTATATAAATTTGTATTAAAATAATTATTATTTCATTTAAATAATAACATATCATTTAAATTCACTATCTGATAATTACTATTAATAAAAATTAATTTTGGTTTATTTAATTATTAAATAAATTAAAAATAAGTTATTAAACATTTTATTATTAAAAAACAAAAAAGTTGGGTAAACTATATATATTATCAATATTAAAATATATGTACATGATATTATTGAAAGAAAAAACAAAAATATCAAAGTTATCTTTTTGGGGGCAAGAAATCGAGACTCTTAAGGTTTGGAGCAACTGCAAGCTAGGGTTTGGCAGTCGGGGCCATAGCAGAGGACAACATGAGAATGAAAGGGGGGGTAAGGGTACCCCCTCATACAAACAGGTAGTGGTGGACAGAGGGAAAGGGCTAAGAGACATAGTTTTCAAGGCACCAATGACAAGGACCTCGGGATCAGACCCAGAAAAAGGTCAGGAAAGGAACGAGGAAAAAAGTGAGTGCATGGGAGAAGAAGCCAGAAAAACTCAGAGTGAGGTCCAAGACACAGCGAAGCCCAACGTGACAGAAGGGCGCAACCCGTGCAAACCCAAAACAACATTGATACCCAAGGTGATACTGGAGGATTCACAAACGCAACTCTACAGGGACCAGATGAAGACACATGCAATAATCTATAATTTCATGGGTTTGTGGCCCACAGAAAGAACATTGAGCAACTGGATTAAATACCACTGGAAGACAAACGGAGAAGTGGAGCTCCACTTGGGCTTTAAAGGCTTCTTCACAGCAGTATTCGTGAACCTAGAGGAAATAGATAGAGTCTTTGAGGGAGGTCCATACTTCCACGCCTCAGTAGGATTGTATATGCAACCATGGAAGGAAAATTTCTCCCCAGAAAAAGAGACTTTCAAAAAGGTGTCGGTCTGGCTGAGATTCTATTCCTTACCTTTAGACTACTGGTTTCCGTCTACTTTCAAAGAAATAGGAAACAAATTGTGGAAATATGTGAAGACCTCAGAAGCCACCCTAAAAGGGAGATATACATCTTACATAGGAATTTGCATAGAGATGGATGTTTCTGGAGCACTCCCAGAAGCCATAAGTCTGGAATTCAAGGATGAGGAATGGATCCAAAACATAGATTGCGAACAGATCCCCTTCAGATGCAGAAGATTCCATGAACATGGCCACCTGATCAGAGAATGCCCTCTTAATAAAAAATAGGAAGCAAAAAACCCCAAACCACAACAGGATGAAGATGGGTTTATAAAACTGAACCCCAGAAGCAGAGAAAACAAAAAGCAGAGTAAAACCCCAGCAGGAAATAACCCAGAGACCCGGAATAAAATGGAAGGAAGGGACAAAATCAATAAAGGGGCAGAAGATGAAAAGGATTTGGCAAAAGCTCAAGAATTCGGAGAACAAGCAACAAAAGATCCCACTGATCAGCCAAGTAACAAGAAGGAACAGGGGAGTTGTGCAACCTCGATGGATGGAGAAACCAAAGACGACAACACCCCCATGCAAGAAGTAGAAGGAGATGCAGAAATGACCCCAACCAAAGTAGGCACAGAATATCCTGACCTTAGAGACCTCGTGGAAAGGGAATGGATAGATCTCCCGAACATACTGGAGCAATGGAAAAAAAAAAGGAGTAGACAACATACCAACATAACAACTTGACCGCATTCAATACCTATTTCTCCTAAGGGAGGAAGCCAAAGCTAGAGGACTAAAGTGCACACACATGGAGATAGGACACCAAGGAGTCAAATCTGGCGAGGGACAACTACAGATCTCACCCAAGCAGACAAGGAGGAAAAAGGGAAGGAAATCAAATAGTGTAGCCCTGCAGGAGCTTGGAGCGCTACTGATAAACTTGGGTAAAATCAAGAAAATCTTCCCCAACTACCCCCCACATGTTTAAATGAAGGTTATAACTTGGAATATAAGAGGCCTAAACAGCCCGAGAAAGCAAAGAATCCTTAGAAATAGACTAAAGCAGGAACAACCGGATCTCTGTTTCATTCAAGAGACAAAATACACTACAGACAGAATGGAGGAAATCAGTAAACAACAATGGTGGAAATATAAGATGGTGGCTATTGGAGGCCACCAAATGGTAGGAGGTATTCTCACTTTTTGGAACCCACAAGTACTGAATCTAATAGCAGCCGAAGTGACCAGGCACACCCTTAAGGTTTGCATGCAAATCATTAGAAACACAGAGGAGATTATATGCACTAATGTGTATGGGCCCCAGGTGTCAGAGGAAAAGAGAGGAATGATATGAGACCTAGAAGACCTAAAAACCCAATCAATCAACCTACAATGGATCCTGGCAGGGGATTTCAACATCATCACGTCACTTGCGGAGAAAAAAGGAGGTACAAGAAGATTGGATAGGGATGCGGAAGAATTCTCAAAGTTCATAGACACAACGGAGATGGTAGACTTCAAAACTAATAATGTCTAGTTCACTTGGAACAATAAACAAATGAACTAGTATCAGATAGCAACAAGACTCGACAGATTCCTAGTATTAGAGTCATGCAAGAGATAACCTTAGATTGCAACATCCTTCCTTGGGGAGGATCTGATCACTGGACAGTGCAACTGGAAGCAGGCTTCCAAACCACACCAAAGAACATACCCTTCAAATTTGAGAAATTCTGGATTGAACACCCGACTTTCAAGTAAAGAATCAAACAATGGTGGCGGGAGGAGAAACCAGAGCAAGGGATAAGGATGTTCAAACTCTATAAGAAACTAAAGTACATCAAATATAAGCTCAAGGAGTGGAACAAGGACACTTTTGGGAATATAAACCAAGAGAAAACCAACATAGAAGAAAAAATGAAAAAACTCCAGGAAACCTGCATTTTGGAGGGCTATATGGAGGATTGGAAAAAGGAAGATATCCAGATGACCCAGGAATGGGAAGCTTGCTGCCAGCAAGAAGAAACACTTTGGCGACCAAAGTCCCGTATCATATGCCTAAGGGAAGGAGAGAGGAACACCAAGTTTGTTCATTGAACAACCATGGCCAGAAGAGCCCATAACAAAATCCTAAAGATTAAGGACCAGGATGGAATAGAGCGAGAGTCACATAAGGAGATCGAAACTACTCTGGTAAACCAATTCCACGGGATATCCCAGGAACCTAACCAAGACAGAACGTAATCAATACAAAGGATAATCCAGCATATCCCCCGCCTGGTCACCGAGGAACAAAATAACAACCTAAACAAACCCATTGTTGAGGAGGAAATTGACCAAGTACTCCAGGAAATGCCCAATGGGAAAGCCCCAGGTCCAGATGGCTTCACAGTGGATTTCTTCAAATCCTGCTGGGAAATTGTCAAACACAACGTTTATAGGGTAGTGGAAGACTCTAGAAGGTCAACCTCCATCCTAAAAGCACTAAATTCTACAATGATTACACTAATCCCCAAAGAAAATGAAGCCAAAACCCCTGATCGTTACAAACCTATAACGCTTTTCAATGTGGTTTATAAGATAATCTCCAAAGTTATAGAAAATAGATTGAAACCCCTCCTACCCACACTGGTCTAACAAGAACAGGCAGGCTTCGTGGAAGGAAGACAAATAATGGACAATATCATCCATTCCCACGAGCTTATCCACACCCTAAAGCTTCAGAAGAGAGGGGGAATGATAATACAACTGGACCTAGCAAAAGCTTATGACAAAATTAGCTGACACTATATGGTCAAGACTTTGGAAGCCTTTGGATTCACCCAACACTGGATCAATTGGATAGTCAGTCTAGTTTCCACAACAAGATACTTGCTACTAATAAATGGAGCCCATGCCAAACCTTTTGTCCCATGAGAGGCATCAAACAAGGTGACCTGTTGTCCCCCTTCCTATTCATTTTGATGATGGAAGGTCTCAGTCGAAGCATAAAAAGCACAACTGCAATAGGTGAAATAACAGGTATCAAACCTTTCGAAAATTTCCCTACTTACACATACCAACTGTTCATGGATGACACCTTACTTCATGGCATAACCACGGTCAAGGAAGCAAAAGCCTACAAACGAATCCTAGAAGAGTTTGGGGAAGCCTCGGGTGCAGAGATCAACCATTCCAAATCTATGATCTTCTTCTTCAATACCAACCCCACAATCCAACGAAATCTGGCCAACATTTTGGGATTTGAACTCAAAGCACTCCCAACTAAGTACTTGGGCATTCCCCTGACAGACAAAGCTTACAAAATGTCAACCTAGGAAGGAATAATCAACAAGTTATAGGAGCGGGTAAACAATTGGACGTACAAATCCCTCAACCTAGCTGGAAGACTTATACTGACCAAATCTGTTTTGCAAGCAATTCCAACCTTTATGATGTCCATCTTCCCAACCCCCCAGGGGATACTACAAAAAATAAGAACCATCCAAAGGGACTTCCTGTGGCGAGGAGCAGAAACAAAGAAACAATTGGCCCTGGTGGCTTGGGAGAAGGTCTGTAAACCAAAAAGAAAAGGAGGCCTGGGGCTACAAGATCCACAAGTGACCAATGACACCTATGGGGCAAAACTTTGGTCATGCTGGGTCAAAGAAACTACTACACCATGGGTAAACCTATGGAAGGCAAAGTATGCCTTGGACATACACGACTAGGACATAATTCGCTTCAGAGGCACCAGGGAAGGTTCAGCCATATGGAACCTAGCCTGGCGCAACAAAGCCTGGATTCAGACACACAACTTTTGGGAAGTAAGGAATAGAAGAAAAGCCAGATTCTGGGAGGACACATGGCAACATGAACCTAGATTGGAGAACCCGGATAGTGAGGAACTCCAACAGGAGCTAATCGTGCAAGGTAAAACCATAGTCTACCATTACTGGAAGAAAGAACCATATTGCAACAAATGGAGAATCTGGGACACTATTGCTCCACATAATAGAGACCAAACCGCAACAACAGTAAAAGAGGCGGAGGAGGAATTGGGGAGACAAAAAATAACATTCATGGAAGGAAATGACCAACTGAGATGGGGACAAAAAGACGACGGGGAATTCAATCTAAAAGAAGTCTGACACTATATCACAGACCAAGACCAAGAAGACCCGACGCAACAATGGGATAATCTTTGGAACAACCCCCATTGGGAAAAAATAGAAATTTTCCAATGGTTAATACTCCACAACCAAATTCTAACTTGGGAAAACCTAAGGAAAAGGGGATTCATAGGTACCTCCAGATGTCACCTCTTTCAAGCCAAGGAAGAAACAATGAACCATATCCTTGATGAATGCACCTACATAGAAGAAATCTGGGACTGGGCAGCAGGTATCTTCCGACAATCCAATAGGATCCGAGGTAACATCTCCACAACTATCAATATATGGAAAAAGAACTACAGTGAAAATGAAGAGGCTAATCTTTGTTGGACCCTCATCCCAGGAATGATCATATGGGAAATATGGAAGGAAAGGAATCGACGCATCTTTAGGAACCAAAGTTGGCCGGAAGGGAAAATAAAGGAAACAATAATCTCCATGACAAGAGAAATAGTACAGAGATGCAACTGCCAGACAGGAAGAGAGAAACTCACAAACCAGGAGTCCCGAATCCTAGAAGCCTTCCACCTAAAAGATGGACACAACCCCAATTAGGTAAGCCGACTACCACAACTCCAAGTAGGTGAGAGCAACTAGAAACCTCCACCAGTAGGCTCCCTCAAGATGAATTTCGATGGGGTGTCAAAAGGTAACCCAGGACGGACAAGAATGGGAGGAGTAATCAGGGACAGTAAAGGAAATATCATCCGGTTGTACACTGGGAACTTGGGAAACTCAACCAACAACGCTGCAGAATTTGGAGCTCTGGAGACTGTCCTCGAGATTCTAAGCTGGGAAGGGATGACAAACACCATAGTGGAAGGAGATTCCACACTAGTTATCAACACAGTAAGGAGACTCCAAAACTGTACCAGAGTGGGAAAAATTCAAAGGAACTGGCGCTTGGCACATTCCCTGAAAAAAAATTAGGAGCACTTGCAGACGGGGATCATAGTGGAGTTGCATTGGGTACAGAGGTCAAGAAATGGACCAACGGACAGAATCTCTAATGAGGGGGTCAACAAGGAAGGACCAGAGCTAGACACTATCTGTAGTAACATCCCGAATGGTTAGTTCCGAACAGATTGCACCCAACTAACAACAAAAGACTCTGACGATAGCCGAAGTACAGAGGACCACATCGAGGATGGAGGCACCAAAAGAACTGAAGGGTACGTAGGATCTAGGCAGAATTTGATAGCTCACCACTCAAACACAAGTTACAATGCAGATCCAGGTCACACAACAAGAGGAGGTATGACACCATGGTCCTATCAATAGGAAGAAGTACAAGGGTTGTCCGTGGGAAAGAAGAAAAGATAATCAGCAGGCAGCATAGGAAGAAGGATGAAAGGGTTTTCCATGGTCAAGTATGGGTACACCTCACCCAAATACAGATACGGGGAGTGGTAATGATTTTCATACAGCGTGCAGGGAAAATGATTAGCGTAGGGATTACGACAGGGCTACCAAGAGCACACACTCCGAAATAGTGAAAAAGGACCAGAAGGTACAACTTTATGAGAAACACATGATTGTCAGGACAAGCCTGCAGCCGGGGAGATCCCATAAAAGAAGAAACACCAGGAATAGCCACATACTGGAGAGAAGCAATTATAGAGGCCATCTTACATACCAGAAAGGGGCGAATAGGAACATGAGAAGAACCCAAAGAAAAAACCACCACAAACAAGATGAGATGGTACGAATGAAGAAAAACCATAGTAAGAGAGGCCCACAAGGGAAAGAACCTCTGACAAGTGCCTGAAGGATCACAAGGATGGAGCAAGTGGTAAGAGAAGCCAAAGGTACCTTTCTCACCTAGGTCGATCCAAAGGGCAAAGTGATCATCAATAGGTGGGAGAGAGAAATCAATGCCATGTGCAAGAGTAAAGCATGGACGAAACTAATTCAGGAAGCGGACGGGATAAGGGACCCAGGGGCCACACAGCCTAGAAAAACCCTCTACCACAAAAAGGTTGAGGAGGCCTGGAGAACAAAAATGTTGATAGGAAAGATGAGCACTGACCGGAAAGAGACCAGCAGGGAGGCAATCAGGGACCATAAGAAGGTGCTTACAGAAATTCTAAGTTACCTCAACAACTTGGAGGCCAGTGAAAAAAGACTTGCTAAGGACCAGAGAAGCCAGAAGGAAAAAATGGAAATAATGGCAGGCCAATTCCACCTTTACCTACACTATGTCCACCACATGGACATTACTCCAGCAGAATGGAGTGGAACACCAACTTGTATCAGAAAGACGTGCACGATAGAGAAGAGGAAGGAGAACGAGGCAAGAAAGGATTGAGATGAAAGGCACCCCATCATCCTGGACTAGCGTAGGATTAGCCCCCGGTCAAGTTGTAATCAGTGTAGGAGCTTACCTTTCTATGTTTATGTCTTTTTGGTATATGTTATGGTGTAGTTTATCAAACTGGTTTTTGGAGGACTGGGTCAGTTTCCTATGCTGGCGGACCAACCCTCCCCCTGCTATCTCAGATAGCGCAA
>ML785206.1:26339-56994 GCA_009831015.1 Picea engelmannii | reverse complement strand
TCAGTGTAGGAGCTTACCTTTCTATGTTTATGTCTTTTTGGTATATGTTATGGTGTAGTTTATCAAACTGGTTTTTGGAGGACTGGGTCAGTTTCCTATGCTGGCGGACCAACCCTCCCCCTGCTATCTCAGATAGCGCAACTCTGGGATCCCTGATCTGGTTTCCTTTTTGACATATCAGGGATTCAACTTATCGTTTTTTTGTATCATAACTTGTTTCAGTAATACAAGATTTTACACTCACTTACAATTTTTTTTTTATAAAAAATTATAAATTTAAACTAGTTTCAAATATATAATTAAATATAAAACAAACTTAACCATTGCATTAAAATAAATTTGATTATTATACTAAGTACCTTGTAATGTTATAAAATCATAGGGAATAAACGTTCAATTTGAAATTAAAATATAAATTATTAATAAATTTAAAAATTTTCTTATTTTTAATTTTTAAAATTATATATTATCCTTATATCGTTAATATTTAATTATTACTATTAATCATTTGACTTTGTAAATCCAATAATATTTATAACATGTCTAATTCATTTTCAAATTATCCAATCATATATTAAAAAAAATATATTGATATCAATTTTATTAAACAAGTTAATATAAATACAAAAAATAATATATTATATTTATGTTTTTTAAATAAAAAATTTAGTTGGTGAATAATATGCTTTCTTGTTTAGTCCCCGAGGTGTAGGACGGTCGGTGACGGAGTGTGCTGTTAAGCCACTCCGTGATGTTAAAGTCACCGGTTCGAAACCTGCGGGGACAAAAAATCCAACCATGTTAAGGGTTGGTGTGGCTCAGGCCAGGTGCGATCCCCGGGTGATTTTGACGGCTTAGATGCCCCTGAGTCGCGGTTTCTCAAGCCACAGGTTAATCGCGTAGCCAACAGGTCCCGCACAAATTAACAAACAAAAAAAAAAAATATGCTTTCTTGTTTAACCGAGAAAAAGAGCTCTGCAACTAGGGTTTAGGACTTATCGCCGCTGCCACGAACTATGTCTCCACGATGGCGGCCCCGCAGGGGCTCATGGCTCGTAGGGAAGGGGCGCCGACTGGCGTAACCTACAGCCAAGACACAACAAATGCGAACCTCGAAGCAGGCAGGAAAAGGCTGGCCTTTGAGCTGCCTCAAGACATTCGCTCACAGCTCCTCGCGGACGGGACTTTCAAAGACCGAGAGATGGAAATCGATCCGATCAGGGAGACCGGCCCAACAAAAGCCTCAGTACCTTGGATGCCAGGCAAATGCATTCCACAGGCACCACATGCTCCAAAATACACCATAAGATTGCCTCGCATAGAAGAGCAGAAACAATTTATGAGAGATTATGCCCTGGTGGGAAAATTTCTAGGGCTCTGGCCCTCTGAGCGTGATCTAATCAAGTGGATACATCATTGGTGGAAACCAAAAGGCCATTATGACCTGCAACTGGGATCCAAAGGGTTTTTCACAATAATCCTCCACAATCTTGAGGACCGCAATCGTATCTTCGACAGGGGCCCATACTTTTACAACTCGGCTGGACTCTTTCTAAGATTCTGGGCAGAGAAGTTCAGCCCGGAGAAGGAAGACTTTGCCCATGCACCGGTGTGGATCAGACTGTACTCTCTTCCCCGGGAATTCTGGTTAGAAGAGGTCTTAGCTGACATTTGCAATACCATTGGCGTCTATGGTAAATCCTCTGAAGCCACCAAGCAGTGGCGCTACACTTCATATGCGCGTATCTGTGTGTATCTGAACATAGCAAAGCCGCTCCCAGGATCCATTACACTGGAGTATCATGACGAGGACTGGTCGCAGACCATTGATTATGAACACATTCCATTCCGATGCAAGAAGTGTCACGAGCATGGTCATCTCTTTCGAGAATGCCCTCTCAACTTGGCTCCCAAAGAAGGGACCCCTCAAAATAAGGGACCAGATCTCCCCCCCCCTAGACCCGCCACGGGACTCACAAGACTTGCAAGAGATAGAAGATGAGGACGAGGAAATGGAGATGGAGGAGCAGGATCTAGAAGGGGTAGATCTGGAACATTTGGAGCACGCTTATAGGCAGCAAAAGATTTACACTATACCAAGAGACCAATTGCGAAAGGTGCACAAAGTTTTTCTAAACTCTTCAGCCGGATCCTCAGCGCGTGCTAGCAAGGCCTTGGGAATCCAGGGTAACCAGACAAAGAACCCAAATAAAACACAGAAAGATGAAAAGAAGAGGGGGAGAAAATCCACAAACAAGCTCATACAGGAAATAGGAAACTTCATGGTAAACACAAGGCAGGTCCATCTAATCTCGGACAATTTCCCTCCCCTCTCAGCTCCTCCATCATCATGAAGATCATATCATGGAATATCAGAGGCCTCAACGGACGTAGCAAACAAAAAATGCTATGAGAGCTGATATCAATGGAATCACCAGACATTGTTCTATTGCAGGAAACAAAATGTGCTTCAGAAGACATCGATAGGCTACTTCCTTACTGCTAGAGACAGGGAAGAGCGGCCTCGATCGATGCCATAGGAACGGCTGGAGGACTGACAATCCTCTAGAACACCAATGATGTGTTGCTGGAAAACTTCTTTACCACCAAATGGTCCATCACTGCTGAGTATAGGATTATTGGCTCAAACAAGCCCGGATATCTGACCAATGTCTACGGCCCGGCCACTCCACGGGACAAGCAAGCCTTCCTCAAAAGCCTAAGTTATTTAGCCAGTGTCACACAGCACAATCACTGGATTGTTGGGGGGGATTTCAATATCATCCGCAGTCTGGAGGAAAAAAAAGGTGGCTCAAGGCGGTTGGATCAAGAATCTAACGATTTCAACGACCTAATAGACAACCTTCACCTCGTCGATCTAGAAGTTGGCAATGGCACTTACACCTGGACAAACATAAGGACGGGGATACACCAAATAGCCTGCAAACTTGACTGATTCCTCATTTCAGAAACTATCATGATGGAGGGCACGGCATTGGAATCTACTATCATGAACCTCTCTAGATCGGATCACTGGCCCATACAGTTATGGCTAGATGTCCTGGCTACAATTGGCAAAAAACCCTTTAGGTTTGAACAGTTCTGGCTAGAACACCTGGACTTCCAAGCAAACATTCGAAACTAGTGGAGGGAGGCCGCGATTCCTCATGGATCCAAGATGTATAAGTTCCAGCAAAAGTTAAAAAATCTCAAACAAACTCTTAAAATTTGGAACAGGCATACCTTTGGTAACATTTTTGAATCCCAGAAAAAATTGTTAGCACAGATGGATGAAATTCAGTAACTCAATAGATGGAAGCAAGGAAGAGACAGGAAGAAATCTTATGGAAACAGAAGTCGCAGGTTCAATGGCTCAAGGAAGGAGAGCACAATACCAAGTTCTTTCACATAACTGTCATCCAAAGGCAGCATTCCAATAAGATCACTCATCTTATCTCGGATGAAGGGGAAACCATCCACTCCCATGCTGATATGGAAACGACCCTGCTCGACTATTTTCAAGGCCTCCTCACAGAGCCCATCCAAGATAGACAGGAAGCTATCCATAAGGTGACAAGGCATGCACCCTCCCTCATCACCCAAGAACAAAATGCAACTCTCCTCCGGCCCTTCACCATCGAGGAGGTATATCAAGCACTTCTGGAAACCCCAAAATGCAAGGCCCCTGGGCCCGACGGCTTCACCAGTGACTTCTTCCACCATTGCTGGCCAATGATCAGAACTGAGGTCTGGGAAATTCTGGAAGACTCTCGAGCTACAGGACAGGTCCTCCAAGCTCTTAATGCTACCTTCCTTACCCTGGTTCCCAAAGAGGGGAAAGCTTCTCGGCCCAAGTAGTATAGGCCTATAGCTCTTTGCAACGTCATTTACAAACTCCTCACCAAGGTGAGAGCTCAAAGACTCAAGGCCATCCTACCAACGATCATCTCTCCTGAGAAATCCAGCTACATTGAAGGAAGGCAAATCTTGGATAGTGTTATCCTGACCCATGAAGTAATTCACTCCTTGCAGAAAACCAAAACCCCTGGTATGCTCCTCAAGTTAGACCTCTCTAAAGATTTTGATAAGATAAGTTGGGAATATATGCAAGCAATTCTTCTGGCTTTCGGTTTTGATCAGGACTGGGTACAATGGATTATGAATCTAACCTCCATAGCTTTCTTCTCCATTCTCATCAATGGGGTCCCCTCACGACCCTTCTCTCCTTCCAGAGGGATTAGACAGGGCGATCCCCTCTCCCCTTTCCTCTTCATCATCCTGGCCGAAGGCCTCAGCCGCTCCATTCATGCAGCCCTAGCTAGCGACCTCATGACTGGGTTACCCTTGCACGACATCTCTCCCCCTATCTCACATAGCCAATTTGTGGATGATACCCTCCTTATGGGTAGACCTACTGTCCGTGAAGCCAATTCCATCTAGGAGATCCTCCAGACCTTCTCTGATGCCTCAGGCCTAGATTGCAACAAGGATAAGTCTCAAATCTTCTTCTTCAACATGCCCCCACCGATTCAGCGCCACATCTCGGATATCCTGGGTTTCAACAGAAGCTCCCTTCCGTCCAAATACCTCGGCATCCCCTTGATCGATAATTCCCTCCGCAACTCTTCTTGGGATCCTCTTTTATCCTCTTTCTCCAAACGACTCTCTTCTTGGACCTTTAGAGTTCTTAACCTTCCTAGCCATCTCATACTCCTCCAAGTTGTTCTTCAAGCCCTACCGATCTACTCTTTTTCAACGTTGGCTACCCCGAAGTTCGTCATCACTGCCATCAAAAACTTACAAAGAAACTTCATCTGGCAAGGCCTCAACAAAGGTAATAAATTGGCACTAGTCAGCTGGGAAAAACTATGCCAGCCCAAAAAACATGGAGGACTGGGAATAAAGGACCCATCTATAATGAACAAGGTCCTCAGCGCCAAAATTTGGTGGCGTTGGTTAAAAAACCCAAAGGACCTTTGGGCCAAGCTATGGAGGCAGAAATACGCCCCAAATGTGGCTGAGAAGAACCTAATCCGTTGGAATGGGGACAACCTGGGCTCCTTAATCTGGACAGCGGCCAAGCAGAACCGACAATTGGTGACTCATCATGCTTTTTGGGAGATTGGTAATGGGGAAACGAATCTCTTCTGGCAAGATTCCTGGCAGCAGTGGCCAGCTCTGAATGATGAAGAATGGGCCTGCGACATTTGCGCCCTAGCCACATGAGCAGGCCTGACAAGGGTAGCGGACTACTGGCAGGATAGTCCCACGGAGAACACCTGGAGATGCTGGCACTTGGATAGGGAACGCCTAAATCTGGAGGCACCTTTAGAGCTGACGCCTTTGCAAGAAGAGCTGGCTAAACGGAAAATACCTAAAATTGCAGGAGAAGATACGCTTCGATGGGGATACAAGCCACAGGGCACCTTCAGCACAAGGGAAGTGTACCAACTCAAAACTCAGTCAAACCTCCTCCCAGCTTTGAAGATATGGAACAAAATCTAGGGTCTTAAACATTGGCCTAAAATCACTCTTTTCCTTTGGCTGGTCTCCCACTCCAGCATTCTCACCTGGGACAAACTCTCGAAAAGAGGATTTGTGGGTCCCTCTCTTTGCATACTATGTGGCGAAGAAGAGGAAACTATGAACCATCTCCTCAACTCCTGCCCTTACACAGCTCAAATCTGGGACCAGGCGGCGATCATCATGCGCACCTCAGACCGCCTCAGGGATAGCATCCTTGAAACCATAAGGGATTGGAGAGACAAGGCTTTTCAGTATCCTCTCCTTAATCGCATATGGCAACTCCTACCTGGTTTTATTCTCTGGCAAGTGTGGAAATAAAGGAACAGGAGAATCTTCAGAAGCACCTCGTTCCCGTGGCAACAGTGCTGGAGATACTGCCATCGCAACATCGTGGAGACCCTCAATCTGCGAAACTCGTCCAGCGCAGACTTAACTTGTCCACCCTCTGAACTCCCCGTCCTCCGGAATTGGTTACCACTTCCCTCTCTTCAGACTCTGACCTCCCATCCTCCCACCCTCCCCTCTAGTAGTCCGTCTTCTTGGTCCCCCCCTCCAGAAAATTTCATTAAGCTCAATTTTGATGGAGCGTCCAAGGGTAACCCGGGGGAAGCCGGCTATGGAGTTGTCTTCCACAATCATCATGGGCACATTCTTGTCATAGGCACCGGCTCCATTGGGCACTCGACGAATAACACAGTAGAACTCTGGGGACTCATCAAAGGTTTGCAATTGGCCGCAAAAAACAATTTTGCCAAGGTAATTGTCGAAGGGGACTCACAAGTTATCATTGGCCTACTATGCAGGATCATAAATGGGGCCAATCCAGATAGAATTTCGCCAAGATGGAGACTCTCACATGGCTTGAAAATCATTGCAGATCTACTGCAATCGCATCGGGCTCTAATTCCAGCTCACGTAAGGAGGAAAACGAATCAAGTTGCAGACGAACTGGACAATCTGGGAACCAACTGGAGTGGACCAGAACTCCACTATATTTCATCCCAGGATCACGATCACCCTATTCTCCAGCAGTGCATCCGCAAAGTGGAATTGGTGGATGTCCCCCCGGATGGGGTGTTAGTGTGGGGCATGTGGTGGAGGGAGAGGGAGAGCATCAGCCACCATGGCACTGAGCCACGTGATGGGCTCGTTCCATAGCCCGCCACCCTCCCATCGATTTAAATGTGCATTACAGAGATCAGAGAGTGCATTTATGCACTCCTTTCTGTGTCGTCGTTTGGATTATATCCACGTTGTCGTTTGGATTTTGCAACTATGGTCATTTTCTATCCCCGTCTGCAGGTTGAAGAACCCTCCCCAGTGCAACCATGGTGGCAAGAGATCACTCAGGATAGCACTCTCCGGATCGAGAAGATTTCTGCTGGTTACCAGGTCACACACCTTGTCGTCGTGTTTATGCTCTTGCAGACCGATTACCACCTCCACCCTATGCCGCGTCCCAGGGGAAGGCCGCGGAGGGGCTCACCCTGGAAGCCTCGTCGGCCTTCAGTCTCTCCCCCCGACTCACCTTCTGCAGACTCCTCCCCCTCGACCCAGTCAGAGCATCTTCTGGCCCCCCCTCCCGGATCGTCGAACCTGCAATTGGGATGCTTAGCTTTAATACCCAGGCTAGTGGGTTCATTCCTGCACCCTACGAAGGCTCTCACTGCCCCCAAGCCGACCCCTGACCCTTCGAAAAGCTCCAGCGGTGGGCTTCCTCTGCGCAGAAGGAAAGAGGATGCCGACTCTTACACCAGCGAGCAGTTTAAGACCAGCCTAGAAATTCTCCATGGCCTAGTTTTTGAGCTTCGCCAAGGGGTAGCGGATCTCCAGTTCCACTTGCAAGCTACTGATGAGCGGGTGGAGGTCTTTCTTCAGACGCTTTCCTCCATGCAAGCAGCTTTCTCCTCGAATACGACAGAAGAGACCCCCTCGATGGATCCCAGGGCCGCTCCAGGTGGTGGGCATAACGAGCCACATTGCTCTTCGGCAAAGGAACAAGTGCAGTGCGCACACGACCACAGCGCAACAGAGAAGGAATCGGTCGGGGTTCAGGTGTATAGTGAGACCACAAAGGCTGAAGGAACCAAGGACGAAATGCAGGTAGAGAAACAATGGGAAGATGAGGTAACCTACATCGAGGAGGAGCCCTGGAAAACGGACCTCCAAGCCGCGTGGCTGGGATATTCACCAGGTGTCTGAGTCTGTAGTGCTTTATTATGTTTTTTCAGTTGATGAACAAACTATTTGATGAACAATATGTTATGATCAATTTCAGTTGATGAATAGTCTTTTATTACTCTTGTTGAACTTATTAGCTGGCTGGACTAGTTTCCCCTCTGTTGGGGCAGTCCAGTAATTACAGCATGAATATCCCTACTTTTTGTAACTCTGCTTTAGTTTTGGAAGGTTCTTAATATAATATACTTCTTATTTACAAAAAAAAAATAAAAAAAATATAGTTATTTTTTAAATTTGATAATAAAATAACATATATTTTTTATTTAATAAAAAGTAACTTTTTGTGAATTTACAATAACAAAACCTAGAACATTATTTTTTTTAATATAATAAAAAATAGAATGAACGGATGCGGTGAGCAACAACAAGCTAGGGTTCAGACAGTAGCGGCCACAAAAGATTATGGCATGAGCACCAGAGAGGGGGTAAGGGTACCCCCTCATACAAACATGTAGTAGTGGATAGAGGGAAGGGCCCAAGGGGCGTATTTTTCGAAGCACCAATGATAGGCACCTCGTGATCAGACCCAGGGAAAGGTTCGGAAAGGAACTAGGGCACAAACGAGAGCATGGAGGAGGAAGCCAAAGAAACTTAGAGCAAAATGCTAGACACATAGAATACCAACCCGACGAAAGGGCGCAACCCATGCAAACCCAAAACGACAATGATACCAAAGGTGGTACTGATAGATCCATAGATGCAACTTTACAGAGATCAGATGAAAGTGCATGCGCTAATCTACAAGTTTATGGGCCTATGACCAACAGAGAGAACATTGTGCAACTGGATTAAATACCACTAGAAGACGAATGGGGACGTGGAACTTCATCTAGGCTCGAAAGGATTCTTCACAGCTGTTTTCGTAAACCTGGAGGATAGGGATAGAATCTTTGAAGGAGGGCCATACTTCCATGCATCAACAGGACTCTACATGCAACCATGGAAGGAAAATTTCTCCCCCGAAAAAGAAACCTTCAAAAAGGTACTGGTCTGCCTGAGGCTCTACTCCTTACCCTTAGACTACTAGTTACCCTCAACTTTCAAAGCTATAGGAAACAAACTGGGGAGATACATAAAGACAACAGAAGCCACCCTGAGAGGGAGATATACATCTTACTCAAGAATATGTATAGAGATGGATGTGTCAGGAGCACTTCCAGAAGCCATCAACCTCGAATTCAGAGACGAGGAATGGATCCAAAACATCGATTACGAACAAATCCCTTTCAGATGCAGAATATGTCATGAACATGGTCACCTGATCAGGGAATGCCCTCTTAATAAAAAGCAAGAAATGGAAAACCCCAAACAACAGCCGGATGAGGAAGGTTTTGTAAAACCAAACCCCAGGAGTAGAGCAAACAAGAAGCATGGAAAAGCCTCAGTAGGGATCAACCAGAAGGCCCGAAACAAAACGGAAGGACAGGACGGATCTACCAAATAAGTGAAAGGTGATCAAGATAAGGCAATAGTTTAGGAAGTCAGAGAACAAAAGATAAACAAACTCAACGATCGACTAAGTACTCTGAAGGGACAAGGAAGTTGCGCAACCCCAAGGGAGGGAAAAATCGAAGGTGACAACACCCCCATTCAAGAGGCCGATGGAGATGCGGAAATGACCCCAAGCGAAGTAGGCACATAAGATCCTGATCTTAGAGACCTTATGGAAAGGGAAGGGATAAATCTCACAAATATACTGGAACAATGGAAAAAATAGGGTGTAGAGAACGTACCAACAGAGCAACTAGACCACATCCAGTACTTGTTCCTACAAAGGTAGGAATCCAAATCTCATGGCCAAAAGAGTACTTATGGGGAGACTGGACACCTAGGAGTTAAAGCAGGCGAGGGGCAACCACAACTATCACCCAAGCAGACAGGGAGGGAAAAAGGCAAAAAATCAAATAGTGTAGCCCTGCAGGAGCTTGGAGCGCTACTGATAAACTTGGGTAAGATCAAGAAACTCTTCCCTAACTCCCCTACATATGTTTAAAATGAAGGTCATAACCTGGAATATAAGAGGCCTAAATAGCCCAAGAAAACAACGAATCCTTAGGAATAGACTAAAGTAGGAACAACCGGATCTTTGTTTTATTCAAGAAACAAAGTGTAATACAGACAGAATGGAAACCATCAGTCAACAACACTGGCGCAAGTACAAAATGATGGCCACTGGAGGCCAACAAATGGCAGGGGGAATCTTGACCCTGTGGAACCCTCAAGTACTCATCCTAATAGCAGCTGAAGCAACCAGGCACACTCTTACGGTGCATATGCAAATCATTGGGAATGCAGAGGAGCTTATATGCACTAATGTGTATGGACCCAAGGCATCAGAGGAAAGGAAAGGAATGATCAGAGACCTAGAAGAGATTAAAATTAGATCAAACAACCTCCAGTGGATCCTAGTAGGGGACTTCAACATCATCATGTCACTTGTGGAGAAAAGAGGAGGGATAAGACGATTGGATAGAGATGCGGAGGATTTCTCAAACTTCATTGACACAATAGAGATGGTAGATCTGCAAACTAATAACGACCAGTTCACCTGAAATAATATTTAAAGGATGAATCAACATCAGGTAGCAACAAGACTTGACAGATTCCTGGTGTCAGAGTCAATCATAATGCAAGGGTTGACCTTAGACTGCAATATCCTACCCTGGGGGGACTCAGATCATTGGCTGGTACAACTGGAAGCAGGATTCCAAACCACACCAAAAAACAAGCCTTTCAGATTTGAGAAATTCTGGCCGGAACACCCGACCTTCCAAGAAAGAATAAAACAATGGTGGAGGGAGGAGAAATCAGAGCAAGGGATAAGGATGTTCAAACTCTATAAAAAAATTAAACACATCAAACATAGGCTCAAGGAGTGGAACAAGGACACCTTCGGGAATATAAACCAAGAAAAGAACAATAGAGAAGGGAAAATGAAAATACTCTAGGAAACCTGCATCTTGGAGGGATACACAGAGGAACGAAAAAAGGAAGAACTCGAGATGACCTAGGAGTGGGAGAAACGATGTAAGCAAGAAGAAACCCTCTGGCGACAAAAATCCTGGATCAGATGGCTAAAGGAAGGGGAACAGAACACCAAATTTTTTCACAGAACAATGATGGCCAGAAGAGCCCACAACAAAATCCTGAAGATTAGGGATCAAGATGGAATAGAGAGAGAGTCACATAAAGACATAGAAACAACTCTAGTAAACCGCTTCCAGGGGATAGCCTAGGAACCCAACCAAGACAAAATGATGAGCATACAAAGGATAATATAGCATATCCCGTGACTGGTCATTGAGGAACAAAATAAAAATTTTAACAAACCCATAACAGAGGAGGAAATCGACCAAGAACTCCAGGAAATGCCCAATGGGAAATCCCTAGGCCCGGATGGTTTCATAGTGGAGTTCTTTGAATCCTGTTGGGAAGTGGTCAAACATGATGTGTATAGAGTTGTGGAAGACTCTAGAAGGTCATCCTCTATTCTCAAAGCGCTAAATGCCACAATGATCACACTCATCCCAAAACAAAATGAATCCAAAACCCTGGACAGATACCGACCGATAGCACTATGCAATGTGCTGTACAAGTTAATATCCAAAGTCATAGCAAATAAACTTAAACCCCTCCTACCCACACTGTTTTCACAAGAATAGGTTGGTTTCATGGAAGGAAGACAAATAATGGACAATATCATCCATGACCATGAACTCATCCACACACTGAAGCTTCATAAACAATGTGGAATGATAATACAACTGGACCTAGCTAAAGCTTATGAGAAAATTAGCTGGCAGTTTATGGTCAAGACCCTGGAAGCCTTCGGGTTCACCCATCACTAGATAAACTAGATAGTTAGCCTAGTTTCAACTACAAGTTATTCGCTCCTAGTCAATGGAGCCCCTACCAAACCATTTTGGCCCACTAGAGGCATTAGACAAGGATACACATTGTCCCCCTTCCTTTTCATTCTAATGATGGAAGGTCTCAGCTAAAGCATAAAGAACGCAAATGCAATAGGGGAAATAACTGGGATTAAACCCTTTGTGACCTATCCTACCTCCACAGACCAACAATTTTTGGGTGACACCACACTCCATGGCATACCCATGGTCAAGGAAGCGAAATCCTACAAACGAATCCTAGATGAGTTTGGGGAAGCATCGGGAGCTGAGATAAACCAGTCAAAATCTATGATCTTTTTCTTTAATACCAACCCCACAATCCAGAGAAATCTGGCCAACATTCTGGGCTTTACACGCAAAACACTTCCAACCAATTACTTGGGGATCCCACTAACAGATAAATCTTACAAAATGTCCACTTGGGAGGGAGTAATCAATAGGCTAGAAGATCGGGTCAAAAATTGGACATACAGATCCCTCAACCTAGCTGGAAGACTCATCTTAACCAAGTTAGTGCTACAAGCTATTCCAACCTTTATGATGTCGGTATTCCCAACCCCCAAGGGGATACTACAAAAAATAAGGAAAATACAAAGAGATTTCCTTTGGTGAGGAGCGGAAATAAAGAAAAAATGGGCATTGTTGGCTTGGGAGAAGATCTGTAAACCAAAAAACAATGGAGGCATGGGGCTACATGACCTGCAAGTGACCAATGATGCCTATGGGGTGAAACTCTGGTGGTGTTGGGTCAAGGAAACCACGACACCATGGGTAAACCTATGGAAGGCAAAATATGCCCTGAACATAAGCGATCAAGACAAAATCAACTTCAGAGGCACCAAGGCAGGGTCTGCTATCTGCAACATAGCATGGAGCAACAAGGATTGGATTCAATCACACATCTTTTGGGAGGTCAGAAATGGCAGAACCGCCAGATTTTGGGAGGACGCCTGACAACAGGAACCTAGATTGGAATAACCCGAAAGGGAGGAAATCCAACAGGAGATGCTTGCGCAAGGCAAAACCAGAGTCTACCAATAATGGAAGCAAGAGACAGATTGCAACAAATAGAGAATCTAGAACACTCTTACCCCACAGAATAGAGACCAAACCATAGCAGCAATACAAGAAGTGGAGGAGGAACTGGGGAAACAAAAAATAGAAGTTGTAGAAGGAATGGACCAACTACGATGGGGGCACAAGGACAATGGATAATTCAACCTCAAAGAAGTACGCCACTACATTATGATCCAGGACCAAGAAGACCCTGCGCAACAATGGGTTAAGCTCTGGAATAGCCCACAATGGCCAAAAATAAAAATCTTCTAGTGGCTAATACTCCACAATCGAATCTTAACATGGGAAAACCTCAGGAAGCGCAGTTTCATAGAACCTTCCAGATGTCCCCTATGTGAAGAAAAAGAAGAAACAATGAACCATCTCCTAGATGAATGTACCCTCATAGCAGAAGTCTGGGACTAGGAGACTAGCATCTTCCGACAATCTAACAGGATCAGAGGAAATATATCTCCAACTATCAATACTTGGAAAGAGAACTACAATGATAATGAAGAGGTGAATCTTAGTTGGATCCCCATTCCCGGAATGATCATTTGGGCAATCTGGAAAGAAAGGAACCGATGCATCTTCAAGAACCAAAAATGGATGGTAGAAAAAATCAAGGAAACGATCATCTCCATGACAAGAGAAATGGTACAGAGCCGCAACTGCCAACCGAGCAGTGCGCAACTCACAACCCAAGATCTTAGAATTCTTGAGGTCTTTCGATTGAAGGATGGACACAAACCCTTTCAAGTGAGATGGCTAGCGCAACTCCAAATAGGTGAGAGCAACTAGAAACCGCCACTAGAGGGTTCCCTCAAGATGAATTTTGATGGGGTGTCAAAAGGTAACCCAGGCCGGACAGGGTTGGGAGGAGTTATCAAGGACAATCAAGGAAATATCATTCGGCTATATACTAGGAGTTTGGGGAACTCAACTAACAATGCGGGGGAGTTTGGAGCCCTGGAGACCGGCCTTGAGATTCTATGCTGGGAAGCAATAACCAATACTATAGTGAAAGGAGATTCCATGCTACTAATCAACACAATAGAGAAGCTCCAAAACAACACCAGAATGGGCAAAATCCAGAAACACTGGTGCTTGGTGCAGTCCATGCAAAGAATTCAGGAGCACATACAGTTGGGGATGGAAGTAGAGATGCGCCGGGTACGAAGGTCAGTTAATGGCCTAGCAGACAGAATAACAAACGAATGTGCAGACGGAGTAGGACCAAAACTGGACACAATATGGAGTAACATACCAAGTGGTCAGTTCCGAACTGACTGCACTCAAATAGTCGTAAAGGATTATGATGGAAGCCGAAGTATGGATAACCACAATGAGATTGGAGGTGCAGAAGTACTCAAAAGGCATGTAGGACCCCATCAGAATCCGAAAGGCCAACATGCCAACACGAATTCCAATATAGACCCAAGTCACACCATAGGAGGAGATATAATACGACGGCCCTATCACTAGAAGGGAGTACAGGGACTACTCATGGGAGCAAAGGAGGGATATCCAACAGAAGGAAAAGTACACCGAACAAAATGGTTGGCCATGGACAGGATTGAGTACGCATCACCTATACAAAATTATGGGGGGAGGAAATGATTGGCATACAAGGTGCAAAACAGGGGAGCGGAGCAGGGATGATGGTAGGGATCCCAAGAACACACGATCCAAATCAATGTGACAGAACCCGAAAGGACACCTCTATGGGAGATCAATGATTCCTAGGAGAATCCAGCAATCGAGGAAACCCAATAAAGGAAACATCACCAGAGGAAACAATAGTTTGGAGAGAATAAATCACAGAGGCCATACTAAGCACCAAGAAGTAATGGAAAAAAGTGGAGGACGAACTCAAGTCGAGCACCACCCAAAACAATCAGAGATGACAAGATTGAAGAAGACCCAGAGCAAGAGAGCCCCCTAGGGGGAGGCTCATCCAACAAGTGCTTGAAAGATCACGAAGGTGGAATAGGCGGCTAGAGAGGCCAAGGAATCCTTCCTCAAGCAGGTCGACCACAAAGGGAAAGCAATCATAGACAGGTGGGAAAGAGAAGTCAACAACCAGTGCCAAGGAAAGGAATGGGATGAACTCATTCAAGAAGTCGACGAGATTAAGGACCCGAGGACCACTCAACCAAGAATGACCCTCTACCAAAAAATGGTGGAAGAAGCCTGGCGCACTAAAATGTTGATAGGCAAGCTGAAAGCTAACAGGAAAGAGACCAACAAGGAAGCGATCAGGGGACATAAGAAGGAGCTCACATAAATCATGAGCCAACTCAGCAACCTGGAGACTCTTGCTAGAGGAATAGTGGAGGACCAGAGGAGTCAAAACAAAAAATTGGAGCGACTAGCGGGACAATTTCACATCTATCTCTGCTACGTCCACCATTTAGACATAACTCCTGAGGATAGACGCAGAACTCCAGCCAACATCAGAAGGACATGCATGGTAGAGCAGAAAAAGGAAAAAGAAGCAAATAAGGAAGGAGACGATAACCAACCAATCATCCTGGACTAGCACAACACCAACCATGGTTTTTATGCACTGCTTACTGTTATCCGTTATTGAATATGTTAAGCTATGGTTTTCTGCAAACTGGCTTAAGAAGACTAGGTCAGTTTCCCAGGGTGGTGGCCCAGCTCCCTCATTTTTGTTGATATTGCGTCTACGAGGGCGCTGATTTGGTTTCCTTTTTTGGCAGATTGAGGGACCCCTCCCTGTTTTTACTTTTGTACTATAAGTTTTACAGTAATATAAAATCTTAACTAACTTACAAAAAAAAATATAATATCTATCTATCTATCTATCTATCTATCTATATATATATATATATATATAGATAAACAACAACAACAACAACAATAACTTTTTTCTATCACTAAGCACAGCACTTTATGTATGTTTTCGTTGTTTAATTAACTAAGTAGATAAGTTAATTGATATACAAAAACATGATAAATAATAATTAATGAATTACAAAGTAAAAAATTCAATAAATTAATTTATATATATATATATATATATATATATATATATTCTAAACTTCTATTTTTTTGAGTTTTTAAGACATAATTTTTTATCAAATTTTACTTAAATTTGGCAAAAAATTGTTGGAACTGGAGATTTGAGTGATTGAGTTTGTATAATTCAAGTGTTGCGAGAGAGTTTTGCACGGTGCCAAATCCATTTATGCAATCAAAAAAATCATTTAAACAACATAAAATGGAGATTTCACCAAAATATGTTTAAACTTTAATTAAGAGACTATATATATATAGCTTGAGTGGACCTAATGGTTAAGAACATGTGTTTTCTTTTAAAAAATCACAGGTTCATATATATATATATATATATATATATATATAATTATTATTATATATATGACATGGAACATTACATTTATATTTATCACTAAAATCAATATATTAAATACTTATATTTATTGTACAAATTAAATCATTTTGAATAATTATATAAATTTGTATTAAAATAATTATTATTTCATTTAAATAATAACGTATCATTTAAATTCACTATCTGATAATTACTATTAATATAATTTAATTTTGATTTATTTAATTATTAAATAAATAAAAAATAATTTATTAAAGAATAAAAAAGTTGGGTAAACTATATATATTATCAATATTAAAATCTATGTATATATTATTGATATTATTAGAAGAAAAAAATAAAAAACAAAAAATTATAAAGTTAAACTAGTTTCAAATAAATGACTAAATATAAAACAAACTCAACCATTGCATTAAAATAAATTTGATTAGTATACTAAGTACCTTGTAATGTTATAAAAGCATAGGGAATAAACATTCAATTTGAAATTAAAATATAAATTATTAATAAATTTGAAAATTTTGTTATTTTCAATTTAAAAAATTATATATTACTTTTATATTTACAATATTTAATTATCACTATTAATCATTTGACTTTGTAAATCCAATAATATTTATAACATGTCTACTTCATTTTCAAATTATCCTTAAAAAAGATATATTGATATCAATTTTATTAAACAAATTAATATAATAAATAAATAAATAATATATTATATTTATGTTTTTTAAATAAAAAAATTTAATTATTTTTTAAATTTGATAATAAAATAAAATGAAAAATATTAATAAAAATAATTTAATATTTAATATAAAACAAAACCCAAAAAATCTATTAGATTTTATGTAAATAAAATAAAATAAAACATATTAACAAAAATAATTTTACTTTTAATATGTAATATAAAACAAAATCATAAAATCTATATATTATTATATTATATAACATGTTTATTTTGATCATTATATTAATACAAATCATTATTTAATATATAAAAAATAGGATTAAAAATCTCACACTCATTTGTGAGAGAAAAGACACGGCATTCCCCGAAAATATTGTGAAGCTTATAACATATCCTATAGTCTTATGAAATGCCACAAACCATTTAAATTTCAATATGATATTCTTGAACAAGCTATAATCTAATTTAAAAAATGTTGTTTATATATTAATTAAAAAAATATGCTATAGAGCTAATACATAATTGTTTGAGAGTTTTTTTCTAAGAAACCTCTCACATATATTGGTAGAAATGAACTTTTACTTTTAATTTTGTTTTACATTAAAACTTCCTTTAATTATTAAAAAAATAATATTTAGATTGCTTTAATACAAAAAGGTAGTTTGTGTACTCAACCATCATTACTATTAGCAAAAAGAAACACATAACTCAAAATAAGGTTGCCTTAATCCAAACCACCTTAGAGAATAAAATTGCAAGAAATGAGATGCCACAACGTCAACAAATTGATGCATAAAATACTAAATTGTGTTTCCTACAATGGGAGGTTTGTCATTATCATTTGGGGTAGTGGGCCTTCCATTCATATTGGGAGGTTTCTCGATTGACAAATCCCATTAAAATAGCAAGGATATGGTCTAAAACTACTTTTTCTATGTGGTAGAGGTTAAGTGGTAGAGGTCAAAGGCATGCTAAATGTTCACTTTCAACATTCTTTGACATGTCTTTTAGTCTAGAGGCAGCCTCTCCAATGTGACTATGTTGAAGCGGAGTAGTGTAGCTAGGGGGAATAATATGGGGTACCTAGGGAGGTACTCAAGGAGAATAATAGTAGATAAGTATTGTTATGTATAAAGGTCACCTGTAGTAAATAAGGCCTAGTGTGAATGCAATAAATGTAAGAGGACTTACTAGAAGGTTCCTCCTCTAGAATATTATTAGGTGGTTGGTAGCACTATATAAATGTGTTCAAGCAATGTCATGGAAAGTCAAAAAGTATTGCATTTGGAGATATATCTCATTGGGAGGTTTCCCCCTCAAAGAGGCAAGTGAACAGGAGAGGATCCCTTCCGTAATAGGATCTATTGTATGGTGTTGCCCTACCTCAAGGGTTTTCTATAACAATAAAGTGTGGTTTTTTCTATATTGTTATTTAGATCTATTGTGGTGTCTCTATATTCAAGTCTTTGGTATTTAACAAGTTTTATAAGAGTACTTTCTTAGGCCATGGAAAAAAAATGATTTTTTTTCTTTCTATTTTATAATTTTTTTGAAGAAGAAAAAGAGCGTCATGACACTCCGAACAATTCCTATAGTTTTATGTGCATTATTTGCATAAATTAGTTGTATATATGTTTTTTTCTAAAAAAAAACAACCAATTTAAAAAAAATATCGCCCAAAACAGAGTTTTGGAAGTAAGTTTATCATCATTTTAAAATCAGCTAATTTTCAAGGTTTTTCCGTAGACGACCGTGCGATTTTGATGAATTCTGTAGAAAATAGGAATGCATTTTCCCAAAAAAATTATACATCCAATTTCCTCTTGCAAAAATATCCCATTTCAAAAAACAAAAACATCTGAATCGAAGATTCAAAAGTGAAGATATTGCTGATTTAAAATCAACCCTTTTTAGGCTCTTCATGATGACGATGGTATGGTAGAGATCCTAAATTTTCATGGGGTGTTCAAATTTCTACCAGATCAGTGGCATTGGATAAATAATTTTAATAGATTTATTTTGGTATATCCTATGTGGTGCTTCCAATGGATATGCAAGGTACTACAACTTCAGAAAAAAAATTCTCTTTCAAACCCTAATGATCTGGATTTATGAGTGGAATGAACTGATTAGCATACTAAATACAATAAACAAAGAGATATGAAGAATAACACAAATATCCAGTGAACAACATCTTCTATTAGATAAATAAATAGACTGAAACTATAAAACTACAGAACTGAAACATTTGCTCGAATGGTGGTAGTTATCTCTAAGAAGAGATGTGGATGCTACGCACATCCGTCAGAGAAGAATCAATTACAATGAGGCTCCATAGTCCTTTTTGATATTACTCATGAATTCCAAAACCCTAGACATCCAAAAATCTAACCCTAGAAGGTGAAATTCCAAAAGTCATGTGGGCCCTATGGGTAAGTTGGTGTAATTTGGTACCTAAACTTCCAAGGGTCGTAACTTTTGCATACGACCTTCATTTTAGGCTCCTGATATCCCGTTGGAAAGGTCTTTCAGAGAACTACACATTCCGTCATCAAACTCTGACTACGTATATAGTTTGACTGTGGTGAGCCAAAAAACAACGTTTAGGGCCCCAAAACAGCCCTGGAAGTACAACAATATGTGCTGACATGAAAACATACAAAATAATCATATTGGGTTAGGAGAGAGGCCACTCATATCCATCTGGATAATATGTGGGGCTTCAGAGATCCCTAGAAGTGTAGAACTCACAATTATAAAGAAGTACAAAAGAACGTGATGAAAAAAAATGTACACGAGGAGTTAGTTGGAATAGGTGGGTGGACACAAATACCTAGATCAATCCTCTCCCCTTTAGAAGCAATGGTCTCCATTGCATTGAGTTCCCCCATTAGGTGAGGAAACTTCTACTGGATTTGGCCCTAGGTGAGCCACTTGCCTTGGTGTAGGAGTTTCCCTGCCTTGACAACCCAATAAAACTGGATCCATTGCTGGGGACTTCCCTTGACCTGTGTGTCCACGATATGATCAGTGGATGCTTGTTCCATGCAGTCAGGGTTGAGCTCTGTTGGTGTCAGTTGTTCTGTGATCTCGGATGTGTCCAATAATGTGGGAAAATATGGCCTAAGGAGGTGCACATTGAATACTGGATGCATACCAAGGGTGGAGTGTTGAGCTCAAAATCATTTCTACCCACATCCTTGGTGATAATGTAAGGCCCATAACAAAGTGGGCGAAGATTCCGATGGGGCCCGTTGAGACGCTCCTTCTGCAAATGTAACCAGACTTTTTATCCAACCTGAAACTGGTGTGGTACCCTGTGCTGATCATGACGTTGCTTGTACTTAACATTGGATTTCTACAAAATCTCCTGGACCTATTGGTAGATGTGTTGAATCTGCTCAATGAATCTGGTGGCTTTGTCAATCTCAAACTGATGGGAATATTTTGTCTGTGTGGTGGCAAGAGGAAGTGCAACATCAATGGGTCCCAAGGGTTAGAATCCCAGACCCACCTGAAGTGGGCTATGGCCAGTGGAACTATGGAGAGCCATGTTGTAACTGTGTTGGACATATGGGAGACTCTCATCCAATGTACGTCGATTCTTAGCATTGTACATGCCCAGGATGTGCACAATCATCCAATTGACTACCTCGATTTGGCCATCGATTTTGGGGTGGAAAGCAGTGGATTTTGTGAGCTTGGTGTCCAACAGAGACTAGAGAAACAACCAAAAGGTGTTGAGGAAACTGTTGTCTCGGTCAGATATGATGGTCTGTGGTATCCCAAAGTGGACCCACACTCATTTGAATAAGATATTAGTAGTATTTTCTGCTGTGACATTCTTTTTACAAGTGGTGAGGATGGCCATATTCAAAAACTGATCAACGACCAAAAACACACAATGATTTTTTTTCTTGGTGGATGGAAAGCCAAACATGTAATCCTTTGAGATGGATTCCCAAGGATTCTCGGGAATAGGAAGAGGGGTGTATAAGCCTTTCTTCTTGATGGCTAGCTTGACAATGGCACAGGCAATGAAATATCTGATATACTTGTTGACGTCCTGTCGAATTTTTGGCCAATAAAAATATTTCTAAAGAATGACCACAATTTTCTCCACGCCAAAATGTCTTGCCACCCGACTGTAGTGGCATTCCCAAATCATAATTCCACACTATCTTGTAGGAACATAGATATGGACTAGGTGAAATAAGAGTATGTCTTGAATGTGAAAATCAGTGATAGGTGCGCCTGTACCCAAGAGCTGATAGGTGGTCACGAAGTCTGGATCTTGTTGATAAAGTTGGGGCCACTCAGATGGTTGATGTCCACGGGAATGGAGAATAGTGGTGAGTGCAGCCACAGGAGGTCGATTGAGGCAGTCATCGACACAATTGGATATAAATGTCTTATACTTTATGTTGATATGGAACTGTTGCAATTAGGTGGACCACTTTTGATGCTGGTCATTCTGTAATTTCCCTTGTGTTTGTATGAACTGCAGAGGCTTGTGATCAGTGTGTATGATCGTCTCTTTCCCAGAATGTAATGTTTCCATTGATGACAGGATTTTACAATGGAATACATTTCCTTGTCATAGGTGGGGTATTTTCGGATGGTATCGGAGAATGTATCACTATGGTATGCCACTGGATGCCTGTGCTGAGTGAGAATTGTGCCCACAACATAGTCAGATGCATCAGTCTCAATCTGGAATGGTTGTTGTGGATCGGGCAAGGAGAGTACTAGAGTTGAGAATACGAGATGCTTCATATCATCGAATTCTAGTTTCTTCTCCTTCCCCCACATGAAATTGGCCCTACTACCACCCTTGGTCACCTAGCTGAGGTCCCATGCAATGTGGGAGAATCCCAACACGAACCATTGGTAGAAATTGGCTAGTCTCAAAAATATTTGAAGCTCGATCAGTGTGGTAGGGGTTGGTCAGTCATGGATGACTTGGATATTAGCTGGATCAACATGTACTCCATGCTCATCAACAATGTAGCCCAAGTATTGGACCCTGTTCATTCCAAAAGAGCATTTTCCAAGTTGGCATAAAGCTTGTGCGGTGGAAGAGTGCTCAAAACCTGTTGAATATGTCGCATGTGCTCCTCCCACATTCTGCTAAATATGAGGATTTCATCCAAATATACTACCACAAAGGATTTGGTGAAGGGTCTCAATACATCATCCATCAACCTCATGAAAGTGGTTGGTGCATTTGTTAAGCCAAAGGGAATGACTAACCATTCATCAAGACCTTCTTTAGACTTGAAGGTTGTCTTCTATACATCAGTTGATTCGATGGGAACTTGGTGGTAGCCAGACTTCAGGTAAATCTTACTAAATAAATTTTCCCCCTTGAGTTGGTCAAGAAGGTCATCAATCTTGGGAATGGGGTAGTGGTTCCTGATTGTGATTTTGTTTAAGGACTTGTAATCAAGGCAGAGTCACCAAGTTTGGTCCTTCTTCTGCACCAGTACAATCTGGCTTCTGTAAGGGGAGGAGTTGGGTCATATGTGACCCTTTTGAAGAAGCTCTCGGATCTAACACTTAATTTCATCATTCTCCATCAGTGAGCGTCAATAGACTGGTCCATTAGGTAGAGGTGCGTCGGGGGTCATATCAATTGGATTCTTGACTTGGTAGTGTGTCGGTACCCCTGTAGGTGTTGAGAAGATATCTTTGTATTCTTCCACGATCCCGTCCAATTTCTTCTACTACAAGGAGAGGCACTGTGTAGAGGCCATGGATGTGGCGGTGACCTTATACTTACTATGAGCATGGATCACAAATAAGACAAACTTCCCAGTCTGTAAAATGACCTTACTGCATTGTTTAACAAAGATTAAAGAAATAGCAGTAGGCGGTGCTACCTCCAGAATCATGTACAATTGTCTACCCAAAGTAATAATAACACTGCGGGGTCTAGACTCATACACAGCATGATGCTTCCACAAATATGGTTGTCCTAAAAGAACATCACAAAATTCAAGGGGAGAAATATCAAACAGTACCTCATCTTTGAAAGGCTTGATGTCGTAGGGCAGACAACATTGTTGGCGGTCACGAAGATCTCTTCCTTGGCGATGCCAGCCGATGGTGTAGGGCTGCAGGTGTGGTGTCATGGGAAGGTATAGCCACTTGATGACCTCTGCTGAAATTGGGTTCTTCTCACTACCTCTATCGATAATGAAATGAAGAGGAACCCGCTTGACCCACATCTGCAAGTGAAAGAGGTGTTCCCCTTCCTGTGTTTCTTCTTGTTCGCTTGGGATGACTTTGGTGGTAGCGATAGTGGCACTGGGTTCAACATCAATAATCTACTTCCCACCTTTAGGATTTAACTCAGAATCAGAATCAGCCCTTGACTCGGAATCCTTCAGGTTGGCCACGAGGAACTGCTTGGAGCGACATTCTTCGGTGTTGTGCCAAGGAATTTTATGGTACTCATACCATTTTCCTATGTCCTTCTTTGTCTTCTCATTGCCCTTATTGTGTTACAGCTTGTACTGGTTGTCCTCAGGGTGGCCATCTCGACTAGGTCCCTTGTTATGAGGGTTCGGGCTGCCTTTTCCTTGCTTCGGCTGTGAGGGGTTTGCAGATCCAAACTCTCGCCTTTTTTGCTTAAACTTATGCTCGATCTTGACACCGTATATATAAGTTGTTCCCAATGAGGTGATGTCTAGGAACTCCATTTCTGTTTGAATGTATCTATGAAAAAATTCGCGTTATTTGAGCACCAGATTATGCTCAGAGTCTTTGATACCTAATTTGGTGTGTAGAGTATGGAAATTATTGGTGAAATATGGTACTGTCTGGTCCCTTTCTTGACGTAGGGTGGTCCATCTGGTGTACTGGTCCTCGTAGCTTCCAACAAGGTAATATTTTTCTTTAATGGCGTCCTGGAAGGAATCCCATGTAGGGGCCACCAAAAACATTGTATATTCCTCCACGACCTTTTGCTCAGAGTAAGTATCCCACCAGTATTTAACATGGGGAATGACCTTGAGGAGTGCAAAAGTGATTTTTTCCCTATCAAAAAAATTGTGGACCAAAAAATATCCTTTGAGCAGATTCAACCATTTATCTACAACATCTGCATCTATCAGTCCTTCAAATAATGGGATATCAAAATTTACTTGTACCTTGAAGGGGGTTGCATGGTCACTTGATGAAGATGCTTCTCATGTGGGTAGTCATTAAAGGATTTGCGTGAAGTTTTCCATCATTTCGTGCCTTTGTCACGTGAGGGATTCCTCTATCAAAATTTTAATAGGATCTCCTTCTCCATCATCTTTCTTTTTGTCCCCCATGGGCTGTTGTCGGGCTCAGTGCGACCGATCTTGTAATGGCTTGATTGGTTCGAGTCCTAACTTCTTGTACCCAGATATTGTTGGGGACATGCACTAAGAAAAATAAATGAAGAGAAGACTGCTCTGATACCCTTGATCCAGATTTAGGAGCGGAATGAATTGATTAAAAAACTGAATACAATTAACACAGAGATATGAAGAATAGCACAAATATCCAATGAACAATATATTTTATTAAATAAAGAAATAGGCTGAAATTGTAAAACTGCAGAACCGAAACACTTCCTCGAATGGTGGTAGCTATCTCTGACAAGAGATGTGGCTGCTACGCAGATCCATCTTAGAAGAATTGATTACAATGGGGCTCTAGAGGCATTTTTAATATTACTCATGAATTCCAAAACCCTATACATCCAAAAACCTAACCCTAGAAGGTGAAACACCAAAAGTCATGTGGGCCCTATGGGTAAGTTGGTGTAATTCGGTACCTCAACTTTCAAGGGTTGTAATTTTTGCATACGACCTCCGTTTTAGGCACGTGATAGCCCATTGTAAAGGTATTTCAGATAACTACATATTCTGCCATCAAACTATGAATCCATCTACAATTTGACTATGGAGAGCCAAAAAAACAACGTTTAGGGCCCCAAAACAACCCTGGAAGTATAACAAGATGTGATGACATGAAAACATACAAAATAAGCCAGATGGATTAGGCGAGAGGCCACCCGTATTCACCTAGAGAATGTTTGGGGATTCAAACATCCCCAGAAGTGTAGAACTCACAATTATAAAGCAGTACAAAAGAACGTGTTGAACAAAAACAGACACGAGGATCCAGTTGGAATAGGTTGGTGGCCACCAATATCCACCTGGATCACCTAAGGGGCCTGAAGCATGAAGATAGGATCAAACTCTTCAATTTTTTTTTTATGAATATAAGAATGGTTGTATTTTTTATACCACATACCCTTGTGTCACGAAAGAATGCGATCAGGAACAATCTACATGGTATGATTTAGATATTGAGTGTGAGGATTGGTATATGGGCAGTTGTCATCTATGGGAGGATAACTATTTTCATATTTTATTTGATGAATATACTCCACCTTATGTAGAGCACATTATGGATACCATCCAAGGGCCTTCTCTAAACACTATTTTTCAATCTTCTTTAGTACTAGTGTATTATGCAGATTATTTTTTGGATATGGGGGGATCTACATATTTGGATCCACATGATCAATGAAAATTTTTGGAGAATCATTTTCAGTGGGCTATTGAGTTATGCTATCTTCAGTGAGGAGTTCATATGAGAACTTGGATATGAGACCTAGGTTTACAGTGGAGCTTGGAATACTTTAACTTGGTGGCTATCACTTCTACATGAGACCCATGTTTATAGTGGATCTTGGACTAATTCAATTGGGTGGCTCACACTTCTACATGGGGCACTGGTTCTCCAGCCTACTTCAACATTAGTGTCCACACTTATCCATGGGACCTTGGTATATGGTTGTACACCCTCATAACAAGAATTGAGGACAATTCTTTCATAAGGGGGATGGAATGTAGTGTAGCTAGGGGGAATAATATGGGTTACCTAGGGAGCTACGCAAGGGGAATAATAGTAGATAAGTATTGTTATGTATAAAGGCCACTTTTGGTAAATAAGGCCTAGAGTGAATGCAATAAATGTAAGAGGAATTACTAGAAGGTTCTTCTTCTAGATGATTTCTCCTCTAGAATATTCTTAGGCGGTTGGTAGCACTATATAAAGGATTTCAAGAAATGTAATGGGAATTCAAGAAGTATTGTATTCAGAGCGCTAGCTCAATAGGAGGTTTCCCCCTCAAAGAGGCAAGCAAACAAGAGAGGATCCCTTCCGTAATATGATCTATTGTATGATGTTTCCCTACCTCAAAGGTTTTCATAATACTAAGTGTGGTTTTTTTATACTCTTCTTGGATCTATTGTGGTTTTTTTTGCATTTAGGTCTTTGGTACTTAACAAGCGAGCTAGGAAGGGTCATATGGCTCTTTATGAATATGTAATGGTCATCCCTTAAAAAATTTAGAAGCTATTATAGGGGGTCAATCCCCACTCTTATTTTCTATGTTTGCACTCTTACCTACAAGGATAGACTAACACATGTTAATGCATGGTTGAATACTGAGTGAAGGTAGATTACTATTGATGTTTATTAAATATACCATCATTTTGCTTCTTCCATAGAAAATAAATCAATTAGATTACACAAAAATTGAGGCTCAAATGAATTCAAGAGTCCATGGTAATTTATCCCCTCATATAGAAAAATTTCATGAGATGGAATATGGAAGGTATGACATGCAAATAATCCTCACCCATGACCACATAGAATTGATCAAAAAACAAAACCAACAAGGATGCTTCAAAGTTTTGTCATGATCAGACAACTTTGTTGTTTTTGTTGTTTCCCTCTTATTCTTAGACGCGACTTTCATGAGCTCTCTATAATAGTCGTCTCGGTCCCTAAGAGAAGAAGGGTTTGAGGTGAAGGACATGGGGATAGTCATGATGGGCATGGGTGCCACAGCGATTCCAATATAGCTGCCCCTCCCTGCACACTTACTCATGCTACCCACATAGCAATCTCGAGCTCTGGCAAGATATGAGATCAGAGTTTTTTGAGTTTTCTTACATGTCTGTTGTATGTTGACGTTTCTTGGTTAAGCAAGATATTCATGGAAATTCATGGCAGGATCAAAGTTTGAATTCTCGATGAATTATTCCATAAAATTACACATAAATCTAAGGTCATTAGGGGGAATTTAAGGGACAAAATGGGAATCCTAAGGAAATAATAAAATAAGATTTATTAATTTTTCAAAGGAAAATAAACAAAAAGTTTACCTTTTTAAATCATATTTTAAACTTACCTCTGTTATCGGACTAATCGGTAGGTGTGGACACTAACTGATCTCCCTAGATCCACCTAGATCTAGAACAAAACAGGACAGGACATGACTCTTTCCCTAAGTTTTGACCATTGAATCAACTAGTAGGAAGGAACAAGTAACATACCTTTATATCACTTCTTAGGGTCTCTGTTGCTCCTGCTTCGCTTTGGTGCTCTCGTGAGGTCAAGACCAAGACAACACAAACCAACCAAAGTGAAGATAGCACAATATATTCAACTGTCAACCTATGTGTATGATCAAGGAATTACAAAATAAAGTGGAAATAGCTTTATGGGAAAGGGACATGCCACTGTATCATATTAATGGAAAGTAAAGATTACAACTTGAGCCTTGATGTCTCAAACTTCCTTTCGATGGCTCTTGGCTCCAACACACACACTTGCTCAATCCTTGTATGAAGAAGATCATGTTGGAAATACTAAAACAACTGAGAGGGGGGGGTGAATCAATTGTTTATGAGCTTAAACAATTTTATACCTTTTAAATATTATTAATCTTCCTTCAAGTGATCATCAACAATATACAACATATGGACAGTAAAAGTAAATACCATCAGTCACACATAAAGTACACACAAAGACAGATTTTCACGAGGAAACCCATAAAGGGAGAAAACCTCTTCTTCATCGAAATGATAGGTAGTCTTTTTCAGTTCTGTACATCATTTACAATTGAGCACCAACTCAATGTGAGACTGCTACCTCTGTTTTACAAGCTGCAACTTGTTTGAGAGCACCAACTCTCTGGTTTCTCTAGCACCCACTAGAAGGAAGCACCAACTCCTTGAATATTCTAGCACCAACTGGATGGAAGCACCAACTTCCTGAATGTTCCAGCACCAACTGGATGGAAGCACCAACTTCCTGAATGTTCCAACACCAACTGGATGGAAGCACCAACTTCCAGTTACACAGGATCCAACCTGCATAACATAGAACACTAGTTCTCCCTTGCACCTCCCTGCCACCCTGGTTTCTTTGGCTGCAACCAGATGGAAGCTACAACTTCTTTTGTTCAAGCTCCGACTTGAACCTTTGAGGACAATAGTCCTCCCGAGCACCTCCCAACCTCCCTAGAATATAAATGGCTAAATAAACATTCAACTTTACAGATAAATCAGGTCTTACCAATCTTTCTTTGTTCTGTAAATCTGGTCTTCTACACACTGTTCTGCAGCTCTACTCTTCCTCTGTCTGTTCAGAAGGTATGCTCTGCATCAACTCATGCTCTCATTCTGCTCTTCTTCATCTCTCTGTTATTATGCTCTGCATTTCATCTCACCCTTCACATATGCTCAATCTCCTCCTGCGCATCCTCTTCGTCTCTATTCTTACAGTTTCATTCTTTTTCACTTACAGAACGACCAACCCGACACAGTCTGTTTCATCTTCTTTTATACACTCGAACGTGATGGTTCAACTTCCCAATTATTTAGGCAAAAAGACGACAACTGTCTAAGCAACTGAAACGCTAACTGATTTGCAATCATGAGTCTGTTTTGCTAACAGATTCCAAACTCAGGAGTTAATCTGTGAGAAAGAACAGTAACCCTCCGATCACATTCAAGTTTTATCTGCACCGTTGGATGACCTTTATTATTCTTGCCTTTTTAAGTCGGGTTTTGGAATTTTGGCATTCCTGTGCTGAGTGTCTCCACACTTCATTTCGCGATCTCCGATGTTCCGATACAAAACTTTTCTGCACTAGCTCCTTCCCCAATATGACTATGGTCATAACCAAGCGCCTATGCAAAAAGCGCTTTTTCGCGCTTTCGCATTTCGTGAGTCTGGAGATGAGACATCTCGACTCTCCAAGTCGTGATCCCCGATACCCCGAAATGGCGTGGGATCAACGGTCCTGATCTGAGCTTGATTCTACGGCTGTGATTGAATTGCAATTTCACATATCGCAAAATCGGCATTCTTTTTGTATTGTGTTCTTTGCCTCTCTATGTCGCGATTCGTGAAACTCCGATATGGAGTTTGATCAACGGTCCAGGTCTGATCTTGACTTGATGGCTGCGATTGAATCAGGATTTCGCATATCGCGATTTTGCATTTCTTGTTGCATTGTTTTCTTTTCCTCTTGATGTTGCGATTCACGAAACTCCGATATGGAGTTAGATCAATGGTCCAAGTCCGAGCTTGATTCAACGGCTGTGATTGAGTCACAATTTTTCATATCGTGATTTCGCATTTCTTGTTGCAGTGTTTTTGTCACTCCATGTCGTGATTCGCGAAACTCCGATAAGGAGTTACATCAACGGTCCAAATCTGATCTTGATTTGATGATCGCAGTTACGTCGCGATTTCGCATATCGCGATATCAGGATTTTTGATGTTAATAATCTTTGACATGTCCAACTTACGATCCTCGAAACTCTGACAGGGACTGGAATCAACGGTCTAGATCAAAGATTGATCTGACGACTCAGATTACATCGTGATTTCGCAAATCGCGATTACACCCGCTTCTCCTTGTACTTTAAAGAGCGTGCAGTTTATCCTTGATCCAACGATGGTTGGACCTTGCGCTTGGATCTGAAGGCTGAGATCTGTCTTCCTCTTCAATGATCAGAGATTATTCTTCTCAAACTTTCTCTCATTCACTGCCTTCGATCATTCACCTCTCTGAACTTATCTTCTGTTTTCCTGTCAATTACAAACTTGTTGTTCTCATGTCATCTTCATTGTTGCCATCAATGACAATCATTCGTTGTCTGTTAACTGTCTGTTAAATATTTTCCAACAATATCCCCCTTTGGAATTGATGGAAACACAATGACCCACATGTATTCAGATCTTCTCTCCTACTCTTTTCTCCCCCTTTCACATCAATGTCAAAGAAGAAACATTCTTCCCCTGATCTGTTGCAAAAACATACTCCCCCTGTCGACTATAAGCATCTTGGGAAAACACCAGATATTCAATAAGCGCTCCCCCTGACCAGGTGAACAGATTAAACACAAGAGATTATAACCCCCAACTTTTGACGAAGATATCCAAAAGGGGTTGCTGCTAATGGTTTAGTAAAGATATCAGCAATATGTTCTGTAGAAGGTATATAATTCTGTTGAACAATTCTGTTTGTAACTTGTTCTCTGAGAAAATGGTACTTGATTGGAATATGCTTAGTCTTGGAATGAAGAACAGGATTCTTGGAGACACTAATGGCACTGGTGTTGTCACAATGAATTGGAATAGGATCAGTGTAAGTTATCTTCAGATCTGTAAGAGTTTGTATCATCCATAAGATTTGTGTGCAGCAAGTAGTAGCAGTAATGTATTCTGCCTCTGTAGTGGATAATGAAATAGATCCTTGCTTCTTACTAAGCCATGCAACTAATGAGTCACCCAGAAAAAATGCTCCTCCACTGGTGCTTTTTCTCTCATCAACATAGTTTTCCCAGTTGGCATATGAATAAGAAATTAACTGGAAATTCTGATTTCTAGGGTACCACAGTCCATATGTCATTGTTCCCTTCAGATATTTGAATATTCTTTTAACAGCTACCAAGTGACTTTGTTTAGGAGCAGACTGAAAATGACCTACCATTCCAACAGCTTGCA
>ML785206.1:6896-17957 GCA_009831015.1 Picea engelmannii | reverse complement strand
CCAATCAATACGAAGATGAAAACATATCCCTTTCCCAAATTTTCCCCCACCATTTCTGGCGAGTACCTCTTTATTTTTATGCAAGCTTGAGGAGGATAACATATGCTTGTTGATGTAAGCTCATCCTTCGGATGAGTCCCTCGAAGTATGTTTCACGAACCCTAAGAAGGAGTGGTTCGGTCCCATTACGGGTCTATCGATGTTTGTTTAAAGAGTCCAAAGATGGAAAATTCGAAGGTTTTTCATGATTATAGAGTCTGGAAAAACACTTAAAAGAGAACTCTCTCAGTTCCTTTTTCGTAAAATAGTCTGGATGAGACCGAAAAAGAGATAAATTATCACTCACCGGACACTTACTTCAAATACTTTATCGAGCGTGAAAATATCAAGGTTGCTCGACAATCTTTTCATGTTTAGAGAGTCTGAAAAGAGCTTAAAGAGGACTCCAGGGGGGTTCCTTTTTCGTATAACCTTGTTGAGCCCGAAAAAGTGATAAAAGTATGCTCGATCGTGTTCTCATGTATTTTCGAGCACAAGAACGGACAAAGACCATGCTCGAGGTTTTATACAAAAACCCTAAAAAACAATCAAAACACGCCATGACAAAGAAAAATATGTCTGTATCCCTATATTTGACCATCAAAATCATCACGCCTGTAAAAGTTACACTCAAAATGACATTAGGGATTAGGGTTTAATAGATAAATAATCATAAAAAACCAAATGACATAGTAAAAGTAAATAAAAAGGAGTAAATACTCTTTTTACCACATCATTTTTACCTTTCCACTATTTGAGCTCAAAAACCCCTCTTTTACCCTCAAATTTCAGCGTCAGATTGTGGGAGCTATGAGAGACCATTCAGCGAGCCGTCAACGATAGTAAGGTAGGCTCTTTGTCCTTAACACTTTCATGGTTTAATTTTGCAATTTCATTGGTTAAATTTCATTTTTGGGTTGATTTTGCAAGCCCTACTTGTGCATTGCCATTCTCGCAGGTAGGCTACACGGGACCTACGAGAATGGGGCATTCTCGTAGGTGAGCCTAAGGCAACCTGCGAGGTTCTCGCACTATGCACACAGGGCACCTGCGAGAAATGCAAAGCTCAATTTTTTTTTAAAAATTTACCCAACGAACAAGAACCAAATCATTAAAAAAGTTGCTAATCTTCTTTTTGTGTTCCTTATGCAGATAATTGGCCATCAAAATGGTACTTGAATGGCGTGAAAGGGAGCACGAAGAAGACAATGCAATGGCCGGAAATCATCCACCTACTATAGCTGCTTTGAGAAACTGTGGACTCCTGAAGTACTTTCGCATCCTAGGCATGAGGGCCCAAGTCAGACTATTAGAGTACCTGGTGGGTATGTGGGACCCTGATCAGCAGGTATTTCATGTGGGGGTCCACACACTGTCCTTAGACATTGAGGACATTTACTTTTTGAATGGATTGTTTCGGTGGGGGTACTATGTGAGCCTGACTGGTAGCAGAGGCGGTGGGCTTCCCATGAGTGAGTACTATCATTTACACTTCGTTCCTGAGGCAGAGAGAAAGAAAGGAAAAGTAGCTATTTGGGGGGTACGAGATTTGACCCTCCGTACTATCCTATTCACCATAGCTCGGATGGTTGGGAGTTCTGCTCCTCACATGGCATTATAGAGTTACTTCCAGTATGTTATTGAGTGTACTGAACCTCGGGTGTTCAACTGGGCAGATGCAATGCTTCGTAGCATAAAAAGACAGTTGACCAAATGAAGATGAGGAAACTTAAAGCAATTCGGGTACGAATCTTTGCTAGTATCCTTCTTCCTTGAGAGGGTCCCATTACTGAGGCTGCAAGTTGAGTGGAATATACTGGCTCCCAGGGATCCTAGGATGCTGAGATGGTGTCAGCTTATGGCCCGGCATGTGGCTGGACCGATCATCAAGTATGATGATACTTTCTTTGACTGGCTTCAACCACAGCTATTGATGGTTGATGACTATGCTTATGCCGGGTTGGATTTCCAAGGAGATTCGGATTTAGTATTGCCAGAGGATGCTCAGTGGGGGGACCTTGGTAAGAAGTACACACATTTTTCTTTTTAAATGTTTTGTGAATTTTTATGATATTCAAATGATTTTGTTTTATATGTTCGTCCAAAGACTAATACAAAATCGTTTGTTGATGTCACAGATGTTGGACCTTACAGACCTCCTGGTACTTCTCCCATTCAGCGGGGAGGAGAGGTAGTGGTAGCACCACAATATGTTGAGGATTATCAAGTGATGGAACAAAATCTGGAGGGATTGACCGCAGATATTCCAGACATAAATCTGGAAGAGGTTCCGTGATGTGATCAACGTCATACTATAGGAGTGTCAGGGTCCATGAGTCGACTGCTTCGTAGGGTTTCTCGAGCAGTCGTGTGTTACCATGAACGTCATCCATGACGTCACTTTGTAGAAGCTATAAGCTTCAGATTTTGACATTTTGGTCTTCGGACAAACTTTTTGTAAAAACTCTTTTGATCATTATATATACAGACGACTTCTACCGGTTTATCTTATATTGTGTGAATATTGATGTGATTGATTTATAAATGATTAAAATGTTTGTCCAATACATAATTAGCCAATGCATCTGTTAATGTATTTAGACATCTAGGAATATGTTGATATTCAATGTAATCAAAGTAACATTCCAAGAGGCGAATTCACAAATACACCCATAACAAAGTAGGACTTCAAATAGAGTAGACATTACTTAACTGTAGTACTACAAGCTGCGAATCAAGTCGCACAACCAAATGACAAATTCCGAGCAAGATAGCATCAACCAATAATTCAATAACGGCGCTATACTCTGCAATGTTGTTGGCCGCACGGCCGAGGCACACACCTCGTAAGGAGACAAGTTCGTTTGTAGGGGCGTAAATTTCCCACACAGCGGAAGCAAGGTTCTGAGTACTACGGCTAGCACCATCAACGAAGCCAATATAGGGTAGCGAAGACTCCAACATCTGGAAATCAAACACAATGTCACATAAGGGAAGAGACCAGATAACGACAAAAGCAAGCTATAGTAACACACAAAAAGTATGATACAATAAAAATACAAGTACTAGTGCACAGATGATTTTATGCATAGTACTTCTTCAAGTACAACCCATTCCTGGGCTCACTCAAAGGGATACCATTGTAATCTACCAACTCATAAGCTCCTTTTTCCAAAACTCATCGAACGATATAAAGACCTCGCCACATGGGTTCGAATTTCCTAGCTCCTAACATATCTTGATCATATTCATAGAGAAGAACAAGATCACCTTCGGAGAAAACATGAGGCTTGACATGCTTGTCATATTGGGCCTTGACACGCTTTTTATGGGCTTCTATGACTAGGGTGGCATCACGTCAAGTTTCGTCTAATTGCATAAGATACAATAGACGTTCTTCCTCAGTAGAAGTGTTGGGTAGGAGTTCAACAACTAGTTTTAAAGAGGGTATCTCGCATTCAATAGGAAGAATGGCTTCCACACCATAGACTAACCGAGAAGGTGTAAACCCAGTAGCGGACTTGACAGATGTCCAGTACGCCCACAATGCTGAAAACAACATTGTGTGCCAACTTGTTTTATGAATCCCTATCATTCGTCGGAGCATAGTTATGAGAACTTTGTTAATCGCTTCGACTTGGCCATTGGCTTGTGGATAATAGGGCGTTGAGTTATCATGGCGAAGACCCAACTTTTCAGTAAGTTCAGACATCATAAAATTTCTAAAGTGGCTACTGTGATCAGTGACGATAGCTTGGGGAACACCAAAACGAGCTATGACATGATTAAAAAGGAACAATGTTGCGGTCTTTCTAGTGTTGTCAAATGTCGGCATCGCCTCGGCCCATTTCGTAAAGTAGTCAATGGCTACAATGATGTAACCATGCCCCCCGGCCGAGTGAGGGTGACATTTCATGAAATCGATGCTCCATTTCACAAAGGGACCAACTGAGACCATAGGGTGAAGAGGAGCAGGATGTGACCGTATCTTCTGATTATAGGTCTGGCAAGCATGGCATTTTTGAACGGCAGTTATGCAGTCATTAAACAAAGAAGGCCAAAAATACCCTGCACGTAAGATCTTCTAGGCAGTAGCATACCTAGACATATGAACACCACATGCTCCAGAATGGCAGTCATTCAAAGCTTTCTCAGCTTCGTCGAATGTTAGACAACGTCGAAAAACAGATTCAATCCCCCAACGATAAAGAGTGTCCCCGAGGATAATATATTGACGAGCTTGATAGTGTATTCGACGTCGTTTAGTACTAGAAAAAGTTGGCTGGAAGGTCTGGGTTTGGAGATTTATAATGATATCCCCATACCAAAGATCATCAGTGATAATAAGGAAAAGAGATTCATTAGGTAATGAATCAACTACTACATTTTCCATTGTAGAATGGGGAAAGTCGCATATCAACTCAGCAAAAACTAACGACTTCTTAGACTTGGTGCATTCGAACTCTAAGTCAAACTCCTGGAGTATCACAATCCATTTGGAGTATTTGCCTCCTAGCAATTGACGTGTCAAAATGTGTTGCATAGGGTTGCAATGAGAAATCACCGTAGTCTTGCGTGAGAGGATATAGTGCCGAAAGCGTTGGACGGCTTGGACGGCAGCCAAAGCCAGTTTCTTGACATGTTGATACTTGATTTTAGTTGGCGTGAGACTTCGACTCAAGTAGTAAATAACATGTTCGTCGTGAGCAACATCCTCTTGAATGAGAACCATACCAATAGTGTACTCCGAGGCAACAAGATAAAGGAAATAATCACGACTGTAATCGGGGGGTAAAAGAAGCGGAGTGCATGTTAGGGACAATTTCAAAGCCTCAAAAGCGTTGTTGGCAATGGTATACCAGATGAACTCTGAATCCTTCTTTAATAGCCATGTAAAACCACGAGTTATCTCGGCGTAATTTGGGATAAAATGATGAAGAAAGTTTGCTTTCCCTTGCAAACTTTGCAACTGGCGAAGTGTAGAAGGAGGAGGGAGATTAAGAATTTCCTCAACCTTTAAAGGATCCACCTGAATCCCTTGACGCGAAACAATAAAACCTATAATACGGTCGGATTCCACACAGAAGACGCACTTGTGAGGATTTAAACGTATATGGTAGAACCGATAGCGAATGAAAATGGCTCGGAGGTGGGTTGGGTGATCGACTCTGTGCATTGAATGAGTGGGTAAAGCATCCAAATAGGGTTGAACGATGTGCTTTATATCATGGAAAGAATAAGATATAGCGCGTTGAAAAGTAGCGCCAATGTTCTTGAGACCGAAAGGAAGTTTCCGATAGGCAAAAGTACCCCAAGGACAAATAAAGGTAGTCTTGTGTTGATCCTCGGGAACAATGTTGATTTGATTATATCCAGAGAAACCATCAATGAGAGAGAAGATTTCACTTCCGGCATAGTCATCGACAATCTGATCAACAAAGGGGGTAGGAAAGTTGTCTTTTGGACAAGCTTTGTTAATATCCCTATAATCAACACATACACGAATTGTACCTTGTTTCTTGTCAATCGGGACAAGATTGGAAACCTAGTCTGTGAGAGCCACCAGATAAATAAATCCGGCTTTCAGAAGTTTCTCGACTTTGAGTTTTATAGTAGCCACTTTACGTGGGTGAACTAGACGAAGGCGTTGCCGGATGGGTTTAGCGTCAGGATATGTCTTAATCTCATGTATCACAATCTCAGGGTCAATACCTGGCATCTCTTTGTAGCTCCAGGCGAAGATGTCACGAAACTCTTTGAACATGGACGTATAGGTGACTATTTCGTTAGGGGAACAAGAAGCTCCAATATGGAAATTTTTGATGATTCCAGGTTTGATGGATATGTCAATGGGAATCGTGGGTGAGATATTGCTTAAGTTCCCTTCAGCAAACACATTGTGTGTAGAGTCGGGAATGGTCGAGATGACGACAACGGTTGATGGGGTTGAAATCCGTTGGTAGTTCTCAAGAGTATGTTGCTCAAGAAAGAGGATGGAACAATGATGTCCATCATCCCAAGGGGTGTCTTCCATGACGGACATGATCATCTCGTCAGTGGGAAAAATAAAACGAAAAGGATCGGGAGACAACTCATCAAGAGAGGGGGTAGAAGGTGTTGTTGATTGAATGGCCTGATAGGCGGATTCAACTGGACTTAACGACATTTCGTCACCGAAACGAAGATGATCTCCAGGGTCAAGGACTATCCAAGGGTCATGAGACGCAGGAAGTTCATGAGGCAAAGTGGAGATCATATTGATGGAAGCAATAGATGAGCGTGGAACATCGAGCGGTGGAATGGGGAAAGTACCCATTAACGAAGAGTCCTTGAGAAGGCCTACACCGACATTCTCATAACCCGACGGGGTTTTAGCAATAAACAGTACATTGCCAGTATGAGTATCGGAATTGAATAAGCCGAGTTGATCAACGGTAACAACCTTACCTTGGTGTGGGAAACGTAACACATGGAAAAGGGTCGACACAACTACACGCATGGAATCGATCCAGCTGCGTCCAAGCAGAAGATTATAATCAAGGGGAGCGTCGAAGACTTCCACTTCAACTTGGACCATTTTTCCTTCTAACGTGATGGGCAACGAAGAAAGAAGACTGTAGGGCTTAAAATCGGAGCCATTGAAGGCTTTAAGAGTGTTCCGGGATTCATTCAAAGAAGGAGAGCCAATGGCTTTCCAGCAAGCGAGAGACATGACGCACGTCGAGGCACCCTCGTCAATAACGGTTCGGCAAATGTTTTTTTCAGAGTCAACCACTTGTATCTAGAATGCAACTTGAGGGGGTAATCTTGGAATGTGATCTTCCAAGTCAAATATTATTAAATTTGTATCCGTCGGATCAATTCCACTGATAGCTTTCAACAGTGCCTTCCGTTGTGCAGGACAAGTTTGAAGGACTTCAAAGGCTGACATCGCAGAAGGTGCTTGGGTTAGATCTTCAACAATGCTGTAGTTCTGGGCCGCACGAGCATGAGGATTGAAAGCCAATTTCCGAATGATGCCCTTAAGGGGGGGTCACAGAACTGGAGAGGGTTGTACCAAAGAAGGGGGTAAATCGTCAACCTTCTCCTTAGAGGGAGAATAATCTTTGGCTCGAGTAGTGAGCGCAACGTTGTTCTTCTTAGAATCACCAGTACACATCAAAACATAGGAGGTGGTAGAAGATGAGGGTTGGTCATGGATGACCAACTGAGCCTGTTGTTGAGATGGGAAGGGTTGGGAGAAGACAGCCGGTGTAGATGGTTTTGGAGCTCCTTGAAAGAACTTAGTGAGTTCGGAACGTCGTGGACAATCCTTCGTGTAGTGATCATCACCATAGATAAGGCAACGGTATCGTGGTTTGCGCTTATCTCGATCGTCAACAGGGGTAGTTTTGGTTTTCTCTGCTTGAGAATTATTTTTGCCCTCCTTATTCTTACCTCTCCCCTTTTTATATTTGTTTTTACCGGTTGGGGTAGATTGAACGGCATTTACCTCAAAAGTCTTGCCGGTGGGAGGGGCAGGAGACGGAGCATTTTGAACATTAGAAGAAGCAGATTTAGGGTTTGTGCTTGAAGCGGAATGTGATTGGGCTTGGGCAGTACCAATCACACCGTCAGCTACATGCGAGGCAGCTAGAGTAGTTGAAGTGCTGGAAGGGTTAGGATGAGGTAAGTCAGGTAGTAAATCATAAAGTGTTGTCGTTTGTGAGTAAATGAGGTCAAGATATTGAGCACGACTTATACCTTCCTCTTCCATGACTACGCCACCCATGGCAGTGTCCTTATCGATTTCGTTCACAAATGATTTTGTAAACCATTCTACTAGTAATTGATCAGGGAGCTCGAGTTTAATGAGACATCATCTCCTTCACCACTCATGGATGTGATCAGATATATGAGTGCCTTTAGTCTGTTTGAAGGAATTCAAAATCTCGGTTCCCGTGTCATAACGGATCGATAACTGGTAATGCGTAAGGAAAGCCATAGCTAGAGTGTTGAAGTCGGAGAAGAAACCTCATGGCAATTCGATATACCACTTCGCGGCAGAACCGATAAGGGTTCGTTGAAAAATACGTAAACGAATAGAGTCATCCATCAACGAGTTGGATGAACACCATAGGTGAAAAGTCATAACGTGATTGTTTGGGTCCTCTCCCACTTTGTCGTCAAATTTAGGAATGTCCGATGGAAGCTTGGCTGGTATAACAGGCCATTGGGGAGAGTGACGAATAGGATCATTTAAAATCCTTGACAAATCCGAAAGATCCAAAGTGGCAAGAAAGGGTAACTGTCGATTCACCTGCAAGTACTGGTGGCTTTGGGGAGGAAGCCCTGTCGAAAAACCAGTAGGACCATAAGCAATCTGCATATAATGTGAATATCCAGGCATATTCGGTGGTGGTTGGACAGGATAGTAGCTCATCGGATTATACGCTGGAACAGAGGCTTGAGTTTGAGCATTTCCCCCCCAAATTGGATTAAATGAATCGGGATATGGTTGGCCCATACTAGGGGGTGTTACGGATGCAACTGAAAACTGCTGCCCCCTAGACATTTGAGGAGGATTTTGTATCAACTGATTCCAATACTGGGCCAAGGATGGAGGTATTTTTTTCCCATAAGGTGGGGTTTCCCCTCCCATTGAAGGTGGTGTACCAATTGAGGGCAATGTTCCAATTGGCATTTGCCAACTGAGAGGGGGTTGAGTTATACTACCTTGATGAGATTGTCCACCAACCGGAAATTGATAAGTTGGAGTGAATGACAGAATAGCGACACTAGGATTAGGATTGCCATTAGAAGACGAAGAAGGTCCTCCAAAAGGAAATTGAGGGAGTGTTGGGACAAAACTGGGAAGAAAGTGCCCAGAAGAAGAAGGACCACTAGGAGAGCCAAATGGAGTTTGCGCAGGAGTAGGAATGGAAGCATTCAACGTACGGTATCCATGTGGTAGTGTCGGAGTGACCTTGGGCATTCAAGGTGTGTTGATGGGAGAAAGACTAACCATAGGAAACCCGGTTGGAACACTCGAAGTAGCTGTAAGATGGGCCATTTTGGCAGGGACAGTAAAGTGATAAGAGGTAGTCAATAGTATTGTCTCTGGACTAGAGATTTCGGAAATCACAGGTGGATTGATTTCCGAAATCACAGGGGAACCTAGACCAAAAAGGTCTTGTCGAAAAACACATGTAGACCAAAAACGATCTTGGCCTTCTATACCGGGTGTTATCACTGAAATTTCATCTGCACATGGTGACAAGAACTCCGCATCATCAAAACAGCAATGAAGTCATTCATGGCACTGAATTAATTTCACAGCACTCCAGAAGGGCCAAAAACTATACAAAGTAACCAAAAATTGAAGGGTGCTTTACAGCAGTGTGGTACGCACGTGCATGTGTAGGACAAAAACGTGTTATTCGCGCATGCGCGCTCGACGCGCGATTGTCAACACAAAAACCCGCGCATCTGCTAAAATGACGTATTAATTGAATAATAGGTCGGCCTCCCAACCACTTACGGAACGGCTCCCAATTTGATTTGACCCTCAAATCAGAGCCGGATCCACAAAGTCGGCGAGTTAATGACCTAAAGAAACCCTAAAAGGGTCCCTGTTCACACTTTGAGAAGGTTACATGACCGCCCGAGGAGATGCTATAAAAAGCCGTGAGGATACACTGTTTTGGCAAGGAATTCTAAGCACTGTTATGATGTTCAGATGGTTAAGGGCTCATCCTTTAACAAACAACCCATCAGCTGCATCACTGAGAGTTCTTTCACTTCTATGCTCAGTTCTTCTCATTTGTAAGGAAAGAAAACTGTGTGAGGGCCCTAAAGAGCCTTCCATTGGGGGGAGAAGGAACCTTTGGTCTCTTCCTTTAGCGTGCTCCGGTTTCATCAATACACCAGCCTGAAACCATTAGTGACACTTGTGTTTTGTGTTTGATGTTTGTTGTTTCTTTTCACAGTTTCAATTTGTTTTCAGTTGATATTAGATTGTAGTTCGTTTTGTTTCCTTTAACCCTATGCTCCACAACTGTTCTGCCCTGCTAGACCCAACAGGGTATGCAAGCACTCTCTATTTGCTCACCTGGTGACCATTTGAATGCGAACAGACTGGCGAATCCACTGGGGAGTTAGGTATCAAATCCTCCCTCATTTGGGTTTATTTTTCTTTCTTTTTGGTTTTATTAACTTGCAGGGACACAAACCGGCCTCTGTCGACCTGCTAACCAGTCGATTCATAGGAGAATCAAGAGAAATCCATCCGGAGTTTCTTTCTCGGTAACTTATCACAAGCGCGTGGGTATTCCACCCCATAGACGCGCGCATGCGCTTTGGTTCTTAATACGGTCCACGCGCAGGCGCCACACGCGCCTCTGTCTATACTAAAGGCCACACATTGGAACTAATTTTTTCATTGTAAGGTTTTGGATGTGGGGAAAGTCAGTTTCCTTCTCAAGAATGATGTTATGCATGCTCTAAATACTGCACCACTTAGACCCCTCAACTTATAAAGGGGAAAGTCAAACAAACATAGGCACTTAGGTGGATAAAAATCATTTTTCCCTTATTTTCTTTTCGCCACGTGGATGGCTTGCTTTGATTTATAATCTAAGTTGAACATCAAATTGTAATCACATCTAAACTCACATTCGGGACTAGAAGTTGCAAGTAACAATCTTGAGTATGCTCTTCTCTCGCGCCATCAAGCGATCTTGAGAATCAGAAAAAGATTGCGAAAACGATCTCATCTCCCTTTAAAAAAAAATTCAAAACTTTTAGGAGAGGACAACGGCTCTTTCGAGACCCCTCTTAGTTTCATTTTTTCAAACACATTCTTGTAACGGGCCCATACATGCCCACATGTCAACAAAACTAGAATAATGTTTGAATTTCTGCTTTCTTAGATCAAAAAACTAGGAGAGTTTAAAAGTTTGTAACGGGCCCACACATGCCCACATGTTCAATCTAGGATAGTTTCATGCTTTTTCTAGATTAACTCACACATAGGGAGTTAAA
>ML785205.1:658189-674226 GCA_009831015.1 Picea engelmannii | reverse complement strand
ACTGCTCAATAACATGTATTATATGACTCAAGCATGGAAATACAATAGCATACTGGAAATATAGAATATAATCGTCAGCTAGATCTCGTGGATTGTCACTGGAATACAAGCAAATAACATCAAAATACCCGTGATTAGAAGTTGATAGCAGATCTGATGCATGCACGGATAGATCGACAAAAATATGCGATTCCGGAGAAGGACGGTAACCGCTACCAGCTGGAAAACTCGTCCGGAAGAATAGACCGTCGGAATGCGCTGGAAACTGCTCCAATAGAAGCGCCCCGGCCTTTAGACTAAAATGGATGAGTGCCGGATCTTGGATCTGGTCTTTGAGGCACTAGATCTGGACCCTTGGGGGGTTTTTTCGCGCCTCCTGGGACACTGGATGCGCCCCAAAGGATTCCACCAACGAAATCTGCTGCTATAGGGCTCAAAATGATCGTCTCGTCAAATGTGGAACTGGGTTGGAAGGATTTGCTCGGATCTGCTCCGATACTCTGCATGCAACCCCCAACTGTCTGTCCGGAAGAGCTGCGCCCTAAATGGCCAGATGGTGCACTCTAAATGATTCCACTGTCGGAATCTGATGGGAAGTAGCTCAATCTAAGCGCCCTGGCTGGATCTCAACTGGGTCAGAAGGAAAATGTAATCAAAGCTCTGTCCTCGTGCAGCTCCTCAAACCCTAAATCTGACTTGCGCCCTCACTGGATGAGCTGCGCACACTGTACTGGATTCTCCCGAATAGCTCAGTGAAATACCTGGCTGGTATCTCCGATGGGCTAGGGTGTGTCTCTCAACACCGAAACCGATCAATGGTGGTGGTTTCCTCCAGAAATCCACAAAACAACAAGGTCGACTCTCTTCCTTCTCTGGGAACTCTCAACATCAAATCATAACAATGCATAATGAATTAGGTTGCTTTACCCTTCCTTTATAGCTTCCCGAAACCCTAATTCGTTGTTGACCTTTTCCCTCCAAGTGACTTTCACTTTATTTTATTATTCATTGATTAAATCACTTAATTAATTAATTAATTAACCATTTTACCTCTAAAAAGTGATTTATCCATCCCGATGGCTTCTCCGGCCACTGAAAGTCACTTCTCATCATCTTATCCTGTAATGCTCTTCCTTCCGATTCCGATGAGCTATTACACTAAGAGGTTTCTCCAAGTAATATGCCCATTATAACCTTCTTAGTGAATTTAATTAAGATATGACCCATAATACCTCAAAATTAAGGAAATCGCCGGAATGCAACGAAACCAAAACCAAGCTGTGCGGAATGGATCCTGATGATGAACGATGCAAGTCGGGCCCAATAAAACCCCTCAATATCTCTCGAACTCTCTGTCACCCCTATCTGGCTACTCTGGTAGGCATAACACTCTGTAATGTTATAATGTCCCAAAATGGGGACATTACAGACGGTGCAAGTGTTCGAGAGAGGGTTTGTGTGGCTGCTTGTGACAAGTCAGATTTGGCCGATTCCTTCCGACCCATTGGAGAGCTAGCCAAGGTGCACCTATTGAGCCATCTGTTGTCATTTTTTGACGATGGAATCTTCCGGAAAGCGTAAAACAATCATTTAGGGCCCAACTCCAGAGGAATCACATTTGGGGTTCCAAGGGACATTCCAGGATAGATCTGAGGAATCCCTTCCGACCCATTACAGAGGAGACCAGGACGATTTTTTTGAGCTATACATCGTCATATTCCGCCGGTGGGATCACTAGGGCGCACTCATTGAGCCGAGGAGGTGCGCAAACGCCCAAGGGGTGAGATCCGAAGCTTCAGAGATCAGATCTTCAGTTCAACAGTCATCGGGATCAGTCTAGAGGCCAGGGCACATCTTTTGAGACAGTTTCCAACTCATTCCGATGGGTATCGCCATTAGGGCAAGTTTTCCGGATTCTACAATAGATATCGTGAGCTGCCAGACTGCTTTTTGCCGATTCATCCGTGCATGCGCAGACCAACACCCATTCTTCTGGTCACGGGTATTTCTTATCTATTATTTTGTATTCCAGTGACGATCCATGAGATCTAACTGTCGATTATCATATCTGCTTCTAGTTATTATTGTATTTACTTCTTTTCCAGCATTATATATATATCAGTGAGCTGTCTTGTCCTTATTTCACATGCATTGTCTTATACTACTAAAACATATAATAAACTGGAACACACATGCAAAAGTCACCAAGCATCATCACACAGTAACTCAAACGCAGTCAGAAACCCCTAGAGTATCAAATTTAGTAGCCAAAACTGTAGTTCAACAGTAGATATCCAGATCAGCTAGATCAGGGATATTTCACCTGAAAGGTACAATTGATTATGGATTCAGATATATTTTGGATCGCGAGATAAGCCTGCAAGGCTATACTGATTCAGATTGGGCCGGTAGTGTCGCAGACCAAAAAAGTACATCTGGATGTTGCTTGAGTTTGGGATCAACTATGATCTCATGGTTTAGTAGGAAGCAGACTAGTGTGGCGCTCAATACGGCTAAGGCAGAGTATATAGCAGCGTGTTCAGCTAGCAGCGAAGTATTGTGGCTTCGAAAGTTGCTTGCAGGATTGTTTGATCTCGAGTTAGAGGTGACTTGTATCTGGTGTGACAACCAGAGTTGTGTGAAGTTCTCAGAGAACCCGGTGTTTCATGACAAGTCCAAGCATATCGAGATCAAGTACCTTTATATCAAAGATATGGTGTAGAAGGAAGCAGTGAAGCTCTAGTATGTCCCTACAGATGAGTAGATAACAAACGTGTTGACCAAGCCTCCGTTAAGGGTGAAGTTTATGTACTTCAGGGACAAGCTTAATGTGGTCCAGAAGGACTTCCATAGTAAGAGGGAGTGATTTGTTACAGATGCGATTCCAGGGCAACAACATCAGAGTGTGGCAGCAACAGCAGGAAGTCATTCACGGGCACATTACTGACTGTGGCACCAGTCAGCATGACTTTGCACAAGGTCAACAGGTGCCGAACCTTAGGGGCTGGTGAGTTTCCCTTCTTTTCAAGCTGGAGGGCCATCCTGTGTGGTTGGAGGTGTTTCCTAGCCTTAGGCTAGATGTGTAGTGTGTGCGCACTACATCGCCTAATCCTTGTGATTAGATGCCTGGTCATTGTGGACCGATTTCCTGGTGTGCCAACCAGAAGGACTAGTCTTAGGGCTAGATGCCAAATTTTGTGTGAGTTGGTGAGTTTACTAGTTCTGTATGAACTAGGTGCCAGATTTTGTGTGAGTTGGCGAGTTTACTAGTTTTGTATGAACTAGATGCCATATTATGTGTGTGCTGGCGAGTTTCCTAGTTCTGTGTGAACTAGCTGAAGCCCCGTGATGACATAAAGCCCAAAAGGATTATGAGACCCTGTATTCATGACGTGGTTACAAAATTTCTTCAATATAGATTTGGGAAGTCAACAAGTCAAAGGTCAAGTGTTCAAAAGTGCAGAAGCAATCGTGACGATCGTGCTAGAAGAATACCTTCCTTGCTAAGAGGGAGTGTTGAAGTTTGAGTAGATTCGGAAGATATTCTTATTGTATTTGTATTGTATTAGACCAAGTCAAAACCCTAAAGAATAATATTATGTTGTATTTGTAAAGTCGGCCTTATTGTGACTTTGTAAAAGTAAAATGTAAATTAGAAAGTGTCATTTGTACAAGTCGGCCCTAACCTAATTAAAGGGTGACTTAACTACTATTTATATGAGGCTATGCGCCTCACTTGGAGAATACACACAACACAAGTTCTCTCTCAAGGAAAAGAGTGCAAGTCTTAGAAGGAGACACAACTATAGAGTAGGGTTGTTTCGTGGAGGGTTTTGGTTATCTTTTGGAGGTCTATCTTGGTCTAGTGGTGCGCTACCCTGTTCTGGTTAGGGTTTCTGGTCTATCGTTTGGTTATCTTCTGTTTCGTAAGATCTCTCTTGGAGAGAGACATTGTACTTGTTGACCAATCTATATTGAAGAAGTTTTGCTGGGTTTTCTCCCCCAAGAGGTTTTCCTAGGATAAATCTTGTGTATACTGTGGATGTCTTTCTTTCAGTGATCCTTATGCATGCAGTTATTCTTCTAATAGTTAAAAGTTAAGGAATACAGAATATACTTACCTGCTTAAGCGAAATTTTAACGTAAAGGAGCCTTCTTCACTATCAATCATTGATATCTTGTATCATTTCAATTATAAAATGTATATTTTTTTTCCTTTGACAATTATCGGTTTGTGCCTATTTCTATGGACGTTTTGATAATGCACTGTTATGTTCATTACATATTTATAGCATCCCTAAGAGGTTATGATGGTTTAACCATCTATCTCTTAGATATTACATTTGCATTTTACATTTGGGCGCACATCATAACATTAACATTGGCATTATGAACATCTATATTTATTTGTTGACATTATCCCAACATAACAAAGTCTTTTGATCAGATGCTTGTACATGGAAGATATTAATCTACAAGATAGATGATTGTGACCTTCTAAATGCGGTTGCAATATATGGTCATCCATGGTTTGCAATGGCTGTGAATGCACTGGGACATATGTGCTTTACTGGCATGATTGGTTATGGATAAGATGTTTGATGTCTACCTTTTTTATTTATATGATAAAAAATTGTTTGGCTGCTGCATGAAATGTTTCTTTGAAACATATTATTATTGTGAATAATCAAAACCTCTGGTACGTGTTCTTTTTTTTTAAATGTCTAAATTGCAACAGGGTTGCTTGAAACATTTCTCCTCTTGATCTGTGGTTGACATTTTGTTTATATCTAATGGTTAACCTAACCTAAAATTTATAGATAGGGGAAATATGGCATATCTGAGTACATTTAAATATTAGCATATAATTTTTTGGATGTTGTTTGAAACTTCAGCATGTAAATTTTTGTTTTATTCTAATCGCAGTTGTAAATTACTCTGTTCAGTTATGCAGAATGGACACTCTACTCTATATGTTGGTGTATCCTCAACGGCCTCTTCTGACGACAAAGACAATTGAACTGGTAAGTATGGCATTAATCTCATCATCTTTGGATGTTCCTTTCAAAGTTGAAGTTTCTTGGGGGGCCATGCCCATAACTAAATCAATAGATAAAATTCCTTGACTAGTTAAAGGGTTGCCTCCTCAAAGAAGAGAGAAGTCTTCAAGCTTTCATATCCATTGTCTTTGTTTTTGAGATTTTCTCTCTTAGACTTAGAAATAGATGAAAGGTAATCCTGTTTATCATTTCCAGGTTCAATATGACAAACTTGGAGCCGGTCAGAATGCAACAGTGGCTGTGATGAGTTATAGTGGCTATGATATTGAGGATGCCATTGTGATGAACAAGTCTTCTCTTGATCGTGGATTTGGGCGTTGCATTGTGATGAAAAAGTATGAAGCAAGCTTATTCTGTACTCTACATTTGGGATTTTATCTTTTATTTTTTAAATTTTTTTCCCATAAGGATTCAATCAACAACTTCCTTTTCATCAGAATCTGAGCTGCTATCTTTAAACTGTTGCTTAATCTCAGTAATTTATCCTGATAGAAAAGTTATGTTGGTCACTGATAGAGCATTATTTAAATATCTAGATAGCTCGGAGGGTGTTTCTTGTAGGGAACTACTAAATAGTAAATATTAGATACATGTATTACTGTGAAGATTTAGATAATGATGATTGTTATAGCTGCACATAAGAAAAACTCTTTTAAAGAGATAATTAGCTCTATGCAAAATGTTCTAAACGATACTTGAATAAAATACAGAAGAAATAATGTAGGCCTACTTGAGTCTAGAAGATTGACACAGACACATGTGCAACAGGCCAACATGACATGGTCACACAATAAATTCTACATATGGTAGTCTATGATAGATTAGCAGGTCGACCTTAAAAAGGACTGCTTGACCAGTATAGAGGGGTCATTTTTTCAGATCATGACATGCATTTACATTTCAGATTCACTTCTTCATTTGTAGAGAAATTAAAAAATAGTTATGGTCCTAATCTAGCCATAACTCTGTATAATATGGTATGTCATATAACCTATTATTTTGGGATATTGTGAGAGATATATGCACTGGAGTAGGCACACTATATCTCCTATACTAAAAGATGCAACTCTCTGTATCTTATTAATGTAATTTTCCATCACTGTACTTTTAATTTTGAAATAGAATGTATAATTGAATTTATTATTCTCCTATCTAAGAAGAATAATTTTTTTTCCATAATGGCATAATCATAAACCCTAGTTTGGGTTTATAAGTGGTGATCCTAAGTTATATTGGCCCTAAATTGATATTGATTGTTAATTATTATGCCACATTGTGATAGAAATATGTTTATGATTTTTACCATCTTCAAGTGGTCCAAATATTTACTCTTAATTATTATTTTGTGCTCGGATAGAATTCCTTTCAGTTGATTATTACCTTCAGTGTTTAACAACATTTGTTATTTATAGGTTGTCTTTTCATAAAATAACCTTTGACTTGGTTACCACCTTCAAGTTATCAAGAGCATTCACTATTTTTTAATTATATTACAAATTATGAAAGATATGTCAAGGTGGAGGAACCACAATTTATTTAACGAGGACTCTGTGAGTTATGGCCACTTGAAGTGTTAAAACGTAATGATTATCTTGTATATATGTTCGAGTGGGTGAAGTTGCTACATGTGATGATGCATTAATTATCATGATGAGTAAACAACATTGAGAAATCATTAATTTTGATGAGATAAGAGGTGATATGTTCATGATGTCAGGATGATGCCATTGCTGATAATGTAACCTAGTACTAGAAACTTTATGCAGAGGAGGTTACTTGCAAAGGATGTAACTTGTGTCTTGTTAACCCTGAATTTTCTCACTTGCAAATCCGGAGAGTTAGGAGCCAACATATTTTGTATGGCTGGTATTCAAACAGTTTCCCAGAGATAGTACTTGGTCAGGCCAAGATGGTTTCCCATTGGGGGAAGGTTCAGAGATTGGTTAAGTAGTGATTTTTCTTCAGAGACAGATTCAACTCAGTTTTCCATGGTTCAGAGAGAGAGATTGCTACTTTTAGCTGGTTCCCTATCTTTTAGGAGTTTCCTATTTTTGAGGAGACAGTGATCGGAAACTCACAAGACATTACCGAGCATACAGTTATGTTCCTGGTTGCATTCTGAGTCTAGTGAACCTTTTCTGGAATGTTGCGTGAGTACTTTCTATTTTTAGCAGTTGGAGATTGGGGGGTCTGATGGTGATTCTGTTGGCATTTCCGGATTCCTTGCGAGAAATTGAATCTGATGAGTATATTTCCATTGACTTCCGAGGACTTACTGTTTTTGCGATGTCTATTTTTAGACATACTATTTTGGGCAGTGGTCTCCTGGTGGTCTCGAACACATTTGTAGCATTTCCAAATTTTTAGTGAGAATGCTATTTTTGGGCATGTTTATTTTCGGCAGGGGTAGTAACCATGCTAGGTGGCACATGGCAGTCTTAAAAAATGACAAGTGTCAGCTTGGTCAAACACTTGGATGAGTTGGCGCTTAGTTGGAATGGATGAGTCACGAGGAGGGGGGTGCCCACCTTTTTCTCTCTCCTAAGGGGGCACCTACCTTATTTATTTCTCTATTGCACTCCCTCACCCACTAAATCCCTAAATCCTCTCCCTAATTCATGCTTCCCCTAACTTCACTCCCCATTTCCCCTTTTTCTCTCCACTCCTCCCTCTTTCCAAGGGGGTACCCCACTATTCACGGGGCCTCACCTAACTCATGAGGCGACCTCTTTCACCTACCTCAACCACCTCCCTAACTCTCTCTTCCCCTAGATTCTCTCCCCCTTTTCACTCCACTCACTCCTCAATGAAGGGGGGCACACCTCTCTCCCTACCTAAACCAAGGAACCCTCTTTCCTCACTCATCATCTATTTATTGAGGCGCTTTTGATTGTTCAAGGGTTGGACATTCTACTTCAACAACTCTACACTTAAAATTTTTCTCTTTTCTTCTCTCTTTCTGGCTTTTGATTTTTCATGCAGGGATCACTACTACACCATCTTTGTACTTGTTCCTTGGCGCAAACAACCTCTTACATTTGTAGAATAAAAGTTTGATGTGCTTGTGCCGGGCCTTCTTGTTTTGTGTGTGTTTAAGCTTGTGAACTGTGTCATTTTCAGAAGTTACCAACATATCATTTGTACATAAATCTGTTGTTTGGTATCACTTTCTTCATATAAATCTGTTGCTTGGTATCACTTTCTTTCTTGGTACATAATTTTGTTTTGCTGATTTTGAGTTAAAGGTTGTAGAAGTCTTACCAAAATATTTAAAAAATTAATTTTCTGAATTTTGGGTTGCCTAAAAGCAGTTGTAACTCTCTCTATTTGCTGCTGTTATATTACTTTGTTTGCAGATTTTACAGGTGGCGGACAACAAGCAAAGAGGCTAGGGAGACCCCCCTGTGGTTGGCTTGTACCAGCCCAAAAAGGGGAAGATTTCTGTCAGTGACATACTAGGGGTAGATTTCTTAGAATTAACCCATTTTCTGTGCAGATTACAAACCTTTTCAGATCTGTCCCAGAGTATAGAGAAAATATTTTGAAACATTTCAGATCTGATTATAAGTGCAGAAAATTGCGTTAACAAATTGGTGCTATTGCCAGGGAACCTTGTCGTCATTCCTTGGCTATCAAATGACATTGGTGAGTGTTTCTAATTCTTTATTTAATTTTTTTAAAACTCACCTAGAGACTCCACGTTTTACAGGGTCGGCTCCGCTGGGGAAATCAAGGAAAATCACCCATAATCAATCCAACACAAGGCAGTGTTCTGAATTTTAGTGAACCTGAACATCTATTTGGGAACAAAAGGGTGGATTACCACCCGACAATGTCCATGGGCAACTCCATTTCCAGGAGATCATGATTGATCATGGATGTTGAATACTTTTAGTGGTTGAACAGTCTTCTTTGGGATTACAACCACATTAAAAGGGGGAAGGATGAAACTATTCTTGACTTCCATGTCAGATTTGTCAATGCATATGATAAGTTTCCCCTCAGATAACAATCAAGAAGCGTTATTGTGAATTATTCCTTTGATCCAGAATTTCGTAATCTCTTCTGGAATCAGGGACAAACAAATTTAGAGCAAGCTCTCTTGGTTGATAAAGAAGTTGAAGAATTCCTTACAACTACTCGAAAACCACAGGAACTTCTTGTTGTAGCAGAAGAACATAATGATGGAAGTCTTGCATGTCGTCAAGTTTCCAGATGTGAACATGATGATGGTGACTCATGCTTGGGTGATCAGGAATTGGTAGTTGCGAAACTTGAACCATGTATAAAGTTCCATGATAATGAAGCTGAAGAGCTAAATGTACAAGTGCGTTTGTTAGTACCTTCCACTGATAATGATGAGATTCGAGAGGAAGAGCAACAAATCAGCCATGCAGAATTTGGTCATCTATCATTGCAAAAGGGGAGGCACCTTTTAGTTCAATCAGAAGATGATACTCCTCACAGTTTGCCTATGATACCACATTTAGATCTTGATTTTCATGGAGATCCTTTGACTGACTTTTGCTTTGATGACAGAGTTGACCATGATTCGGTTGAACTGAGAATAATGGAGGTTTTTCAGTGATCAGATTCTGAGAGTCTTAGCTCCCATACCTTCATGTTCATTATTGTGGATGGACCCCTTTCAAAGTTTGAATTGACATACTTCATTGATTTCTTAAGCAACAAGCATAAATATGCATGTTCCTGTCTTAGGAGACTTCACGATTGGTTGCATTGGAAGGTTGACTATGTTGACCTTTCCCGTTTAAATGATCACTTGGATGCATGGTTACATTGGTCATCTGAGTATGTTGACCATGGCATCTTGGACAGACTTCCAGAATAAGAGTTTTCAAGCCCCCAAGAATAAAAATGAAAAGAAAAGGGAAACTAGAAATTTTCATGCTTTTTTTCGGGTTTCTGGTAGTAGTTTTCCCTTTCTGATTTGTCATTTTCAGATTTCCGTTTCATTGTTTTTTATGCTTTTGGACAGCAATCCACATAGTTCATTTCACATATTTTTATTGCACGTTATATGTCTTTCAGTCATAGTTAGAAGGTCACTGATTTTTCCATGATTATAATCAGTTTTGGTCATCTTCCTTGCATAAATAAATCCTTGCATGTGGCTGGTTTTCTTCTTCACATAATTGCTGTCCGCATTTTTGTCTTGGTCTAAAAATCTGAATGTCATGTCATGTGTCTTCATGATTTCATCTGCAGTTTACATTTAGAGCAAGTTTGGATGAGGGTTGTTATGTCCATGTTCTGAAGCATCGAATCTATTAGGACCATGTACCTCCACGACCACCTACTGCTTCCAGAGGAAAGTTGGTGCCCTTTACCCGTAAAAGGGCTAGAACAACACAACCTAGAGGGAATCAATGATTTGGATTCCTATGATCTATCATTTTCATTTTATCATGTACTATTTAGTATTTGGATGCCTCATGATGATTCATCTCATGAGATACATTTATTTTGATCATTTGATGTGATTTTGTATCTACTATCATCCTATCAGGAACATGTTTTAGAATTTTTAGTTTAGTAACGATATGTGACCAGTTGACATCTTATGCATCTTATTTATTGGTTGTATTTTCATATTTATGTCGCAAAGTGTTTATTTGATGTTSTATTTTTTTTAGGTCTTTGTATTTTTGTATTTTTTTTAGGTCTTGCAACATTTTTCGAGATATTCCGACATTTTCCGCCGATGTCGCYGAGAAGTTACATTCCAGACCCTCGGTGACACTTTCCCYGGCACGACATATACAACATTGGGATAGATAATGTTGTTAAGTGTAAATCCTAGACTAAGTGGCAACCCAAGAACTCTCCCCGCTTGTACCAAAAGAATTGCTGGGTGCTCAATAAGTGAGGCAAACAAGGCCACACCCTAGATCCACAGGTCAATCGAGGAAAATAAGTACTCCACAGGGAGGACACCAAATGCCGTGAGACCGTCCCCGATCTAGCACCCGCCACTTCTTCCTTAAATTCCCTTTTTGTTGGAAAAGTTGGGACAGTAAGTGGTGACCTATTAAGCTAGGTAAATTTTAGGCTTTAGAAGTAAATTGAGCTTAAGTGAATTAAGTTGAGATTAGATTAATTGCAAGTGATTACAATGTAATGCTTTAAAGAAAGTGTGCTTGCAAAAGGAAAGTATTTCAAAGATTAAGACTTATAAAAGTAAGGTACTTAAATGGAAATCACAAGGAAACTTAAAATGTTTGAAACAAAATATTACAAGATTATACAATGCTTAAAGAAAGTAAGTTGCAAGATATTAGAAGTGTTTTAAAGATTATTGAGTTAAGAGCAAAACACTTAAATGGAAATGACTTGCAATGAAAAGAAATGAACAAGATCAGCAATGTAAATTAGTTATGCCTCCATGGGCCTAAACAAACATTAGGTTGTTTACTTCTAGATCTAGATTATTTTAACCATTAAGCACATAAAAGAAATAAAAACCAAATGTTAACCTAGCCTTACGATATTGGGGGTTGGCTTAGCCAAGCTCACACGAAGGTGTAGGCAAAAAGAAAGAAAATGCAGAAATTAATTACAAGAGAGGAATGCAAGCCTTTTAAGCGTGCTTAATATGTGAGAAAGAGAAGAGAAGAAGAGTGTTGTTTGGCACGTTTTTCGAAGTGCGGTCCAGTGAAGGAGGGTCGTACAACAATAAAAATTTGGCACAAATTTCTAGGCAGAAAGGAGTGGGACTGTTGGGTGCTATAAGTGTATTTCTCTTGCTGGAAATTGCAATTTTGTTGCTGATATAACTTTCCTGAAGCTAATAAAATCTCTCTCTTTGGGTTTCCCCACATTGGGGTTTCCCTGGCTGGTTGCCTAAATTTATGAGTATTACATGGATGTGTGATTGCGGTTCATTGTGTTTATTCCGCTGCAAAAGTACCTAGCAATGTGTATTTCTGCTCATAATATTTTCTGAATGTGGGTTTAATACATTTCAGAGTTCATTCCTGACAGTTATCTCTAGGTTGCTAAGTGTATGACAAAATTTGTGCATGCTGATTTTGTCATTAAATTTCTACAAGCATTTGGAGATTGGGGTGTCAGATGGTGATTCCGATGACATTTCCTGATTCCTTGCGAGAAATCGAATCCGATGTGTACATTTTCATTGACTTTTGAGGACTTTCTATTTTTTGCGTTGTCTATTTTTAGACATACTATTTTGGGCAGTGGTATCCTGGTGGTCCCAGACACATTTGTGGCATTTTCGAAATTTTAGGGAGACTGCTATTTTTGGGCATGTCTATTTTTGGCAATGTGTATTTTTGGCAGGGGTAGTCACGATGCTACGTGGCACATTGCAGTCTCCGAAAATGACAAGTGGCAGCTTGGTCAAACACTTAGATGAGTTGGCGTTTAGTTGGAATGGATGAGTCACAAGGAGTCAAACCTTTTTCTCTCCTAAGGGGGCGCGTACCTTACCACCTTATTTATTTCCCTATTGCACTACCTCACCCACTAAATCCCTAAATCCTCTCCCTAATTCATGCTTCCGCTAACTTCACTCCCCATTTCCCCTTTTTCTCTCCACTCCTCTCTCTCTCCAAGGGGGTGCACCACTATTCATGGGGCCTCACCTAACTCATGAGGTTCCCTCTCTCACCTTCAACTACTTTCCACCTTTCTCTACCTAACTCCCTCTTCCCCTAGATTTTCTCCCCCTTTTCACTCCACTCACTCATCAATCAAGGGGGGCACACCTCTCTCCCTACCTAAACCAAGGCACCCTCTTTCCACACTCATCATCTATATATTGAGGTGCTTTTGATTGTTGAAGGGTTGGACATTCTATTTCAGCAGGTCTACACTTTAGAATTTTCTCTCTTCTTTTCTCTCTTTCTAGCTTCTGATTTTTCATGCAGGGGTCACTACTACATCATCTTTGTACTTTTTTCTTGGTGCAAACAACCTCTTACATTTGCAGAAATAAAAGCTTGATGTGCTTGTATGGGGCCTTCTAGTTATGTGTGTGTTTCAGCTTGTGAACTGTATCATTTTCAGAAGTTACCAACATATCATTTGGGCATAAATCTGTTGTTTGATATCGCTTTTTGCGTTATTTTTCTTGCTGATTTTGAGTTAAAGGTTGTGGAAGTCTTACCAAAATACTTAAAAAATTAATTTTCTGAATTTTGGGCTGCCTAAAAGCAGCTGTAACTCTCTCTATTTGCTGCTGTTATATTACTTTGTTTGCAGATTTTACAAGTGGCGGACAACAAGCAAAGAGGCTATGGAGACCTCCCTGTGGTTGGCTTGTACTAGCCCAAAAGGAGAAGATTTCTGTCGGTGACATACTAGGGCCAGATTTCTTAGAATTAACCCATTTGTTGTGCAAATTACTGTAATGTCCCCATTTTCGGGTTCCCTTGCTCTGCAGTTGGAGATGACTTTATGGGTTTGTGTCAGCTTGATCAGAGGTGTAATTGGATGTTACTAGTGAGCTCAAGGGGTTAAGAGGAGCTATTGGATGTTTTCAGAGGTTCATTTATCATCTTTTATCATCAAGATCATTCCGCAGTCAGATTTCGATTTCGTTGCATTTCGATTGTTCTCGTAATTTGGGAGTATTATTGAGCATTAATTAATGGATTTCACCAAGGGTGTCATTGTAAAAAAATATCTAAGAGGGGTACCTTAATGTTATAACTCATTCGAAGCGGGAGGAAAAACTCTAAATGTTGAGATGGTGAACAATTGACTTTCAGTGCCTAGAAATGATTTAAAGTCAAATAAATCACTTTTTGAAGTAAAAAGGTTTCATAAATTAATAAATTGATTTTGGAGGAATTATTAAAGATGAATTAAAAAGTCACTTGAAGGGAAAAAGGTGAAAGGGGTATAAAGAAGAGATAGGGGCTAATTTCCTCTCATTATGTTGATGATTATTTTTTATTTGATCTCGAGAGCTCTTGGAGCCTTTGAGGTTTGGAGAGAAACCCTTGTTTGGATTAGTTTCGGTGGTGAAAGATTCCACCCTAGCCGATGAAGTTTCGATGGTGAAAGATTCCGCCCTAGGCATTAGTGGGGAAAACCACTCAGATTTTCAGGGTTGAGTTCAGGGTTGGAGAGGCCAAGTTTTCCTTGCTGGGGCGAGTTCCTTCGTTGTAAAGGCAGAGTTTTGCTTGTTGGGTTGAGTTCCTTCATTGCAAGGTCGCATCTTCCTTGCTGGGCCGAGTTCCATCATTGCTTGGCCAAGAGTTTCTTGTTGGGACCAAGTTGGCATGTGAGGGAGCTGATTTCTTGTTGTAGAGGTTGTGTACTCTTGGCAGGGCCGTCATTTCCTTAGAGGGTCGAGTATTCTAGCTGTGGAGGGTCTGATTTCTCTTGTGGGTAGCAGATCGTGGGTTTGGAGGGCCACTGCAGCAAGTATTTCAGATCCATACTCTTGTTTATTCACCCAGAAAATAATACCATCAGTTGCAAGTGCAGTTCAAGACCAATTTTGTGAGTTATTTGTTGTATAAAGATTCAGATTAGATCCATAATAAAGCTGGCAGTTTAGTCATATATCTTTGTTGTCGTAATAGTTTCTTTGGGGTACTGGTTAAATACATTATTGCTGTTATACTTCAAATGTGTTATGCATGTTTATTTGGCATCAAAACCATCATTTCTCCATTGGAAAACCAGATTGAAAACACAAACCAACAGACTTACAATCATAACAACACAAATATGGTCTTACAACGGGTTTGGGAATGTCAACAAAGTGTTTGACAAAAGTCCCATACCAACAATAAACTTACAACAGTAGAAAAAGAGATCTTATAGGGGGTTTTGAGGTTATTGGCAAATTGTTTGACGGAAGTCATGACCCAAAATTTCACTGAAACATAACAACCGTAAATATAAATTTATAACAACCATAAGGAGGGACATTACAGTGGTATCAGAGCTAGTATTCCTGCTAACCTGTGTATTACATGTTCTTTTTATGACTCCGGGTGAAGAGGACTACATCATATATAGGAGATGGAGACAATACACGAACCAATGCTCTAAATGTCGTCTCAGGGAAAGTATTGACGATGGTCCGGAATGTAATTTCTCGGTGACATCGACAAAATATATCGGAACATCTCGGAAAATATCAGAAGACCTCAAAAAAATACAAAATACTCATTTTTTTCAATTTTTTAAATATCGAAAGCAACAACAACATTAAATAGACACATTGCTACATAAATATCAAAATACAACTAATAAATAAAATGCATAAGATGTCAAGTGGTCACATATCGTTAGTAAACTGAAAACTCTAAAACATGTTCTTGATAGGATGATACAAAATCACATCAAAGATCAAAACAAATGTATCTCATGAGATGAATCATCATGAAGCATCTAGGTACTAAATAGTACATATTACATAATAAAATGAAAATGATAGATCATTGGAATCCAAATCATTGTCGATTCCCTCTAACCCTTTTACAAGTAAAGGGCACCAGTCTTCCTTTGGAAGCAATAGGTGGTCATGGAGGTACTCAGGATGAGCTTGGAGTGTGTTAATATTTTTGGTGTAACTACAGAAGATATTCTTGTATCTTTGTTTTAGTCAAACCTTGAAAAGATTATTATAATTATATTGTACAAGTCAGCTTAACATAAATTATTATATTATTGGTATTTTACTTATTATTGTAAAATGCCCCATTGTGGCTAGTCGGCCTTGTTTTATGGGTTAGTTAGGTCAAGAGTCATGTCTCTTCAAGAGACACTGTTGTGTATAAATAGAGGATAGGTTCCTCTCATTTGGATACACACTCACACACTTCTCTTTTGCATCTTGGAGAGCATAAGAAGGTCTAGTGCACAAGTCTTGGAGCTGGTTCTTTTGGTGTTTTGGTCTTTCTTGGAGAGCTATAGGGCATCATTGTACTGGTTGAAGGAATCTATATTGAGGATTTTGGTTGTTGGGTTTTC
>ML785205.1:598329-612983 GCA_009831015.1 Picea engelmannii | reverse complement strand
GAAAGATAAAGTAGAATGTCACTTTTACTTTAAGAATTTAACATTATCATTACTCTAGGGTTAGGTAATAGGCCCCCTTCCATTAAACAATTGATATTTTTTTTTAAAATTGAATTTTGTGGATCCATGACATGCCATACAGATGTTGTACGAAACCAGTCGGTTTTGTATGGAACCGATGGGTTTAGTGAAAATGGCCAATTCGGTGCCGAACTGGCCGGTTCCTATACGAAACCGGTTGGTTGGGAACTGAACCGGCCAAAAATGGTTCTGTGCCACTGGTTGGCCCGTATTTGCCTCCAAACCAGTTCAACCAGCCAGTTTTGCTGGACTGAAACGGTTTTAATAACATTGATTGCAATTCACCATCTCTTATTCATTCATTCATTCTCACATACATCAAATATTTTTATCTTAGTACAAATGTATCCCATTGGTAGTTTATGATCCTCAAAACCTTCAGAAGAGGTTCAGTGATGCTGACAACCTCAGTGATGGAAGCCCATAATTGATCTTTCAAAACTAGCCCTAAAACAACCACTGCATCCAATTTTGTGTGGTCTTTCCAGTCTAGTCATTTCTGACTAACAAACATCCATGTACTTGGTAAAAATAATTTGTAGTGAAAGAAAGTTTGTTGCAAATCATGTGATGGTTGAGAAAACGAGTTCCCTATCTGTGAACTCTCTCATAAGGCTCAACACCCTATGTTATTGACCACTTGAATCATATGCTTCAACGAGTTAGAGAAGTGGACTTCTGTATTGGTTGACAGATGCCTTTGGTTGATGGAGGTCAATTTTGTCAATGAAATTTGGTCAGTGTATACAGCTCGAAGACTTGGTCAGGACAGACAACAATTTGTGGTTCCCAATGCGTTGGTGATTTATCATTTTACAGTCGACCATAGTAGGAGACCAAATGTGTATTTTATGAGCTACCAGTCCATTGTAGCCAACAGAAATGAATAAGGTGGCTATGTGTGTATAAATGTATAATGCATTTGTTCCATATACAGTAAATATGCATTGTGTAAGACTGGTGTTCTATCCATCGATGTTGCAAATATTGCTTCAGGGAATATATCACCGAGGGTCCAAAAAGAAACTTTATCAGAAATATCGGAAATTATCAGAAAATACCGGCATGAAGAGACTTGTACTTGAAAAACTCGGAAAATATTGAACAAATTGGCAACCTGAAAAACTCAGGAGAAATCAGAAATATTGGGAGAAATCAGAGATATTTGCTACACTGGTATGCATAGCATTTATTCTTTGAGCATATTTTCTCTGGATAAAATAAGGACAGTAACTTTCCCTAGTCGTATCTCTGCATGTCTTGCCAATGGTATATGTGTGTTATACTCGGTTACTTCTTTTACTGCTCTAAGCTCTGTTTTACTTCCACTGCATAAGATATATATATCATCCTGCTGACTGAAACTGATTGTTATTAACTGTTTCAGAGTTGTTCACTGCTCTGGTGTAACAATTGGTCTCAGAGCTAACTATGCTGCCTCCCTTTCTAAAGAATCACAGGGAAATGTTAAGCAACAGTGTAGGTCATCTCATTAACTCAACGAGGGTTTTGTGAGCATGTGCATACTCTTTCTTCTTGTTAATGTTAAAACTCATTGCTCATAAATTCCACTGGCAATCTGATTCAGGTTTGAAGAAACCTGAAATGATGATCTTCAAATATAAAAAAATCCCATTCCAAAACTGTTGTGTAGAATATATACAAATGATGACTACTTGTTCAGCCAAAGAAATCCCAAAATAGCCTTGTTGTAATTAAAAACAGAGTTGAGAGGTAAGTGGGGTAATCCCAAAAATAACAGAGCTGAATATTACACTAAAAAATGCTGCAAGTTGCTAAATAATGAATATAGAGGGGATGGAACTTCCAAAACTGATGTCATTTTATGCTTGTAAGAATTCTTAAGAGTTCCAGTCTAAGTTACCAGGATACAGATACAGATACAGATCTGCCAGATTTTTGAAAAGCCAGGATTCAGATATGGTGGGGAAACGACACCTACAAAAGAGTATAATTTTTTTTTATAATAATAGAGTTAAGAATCAAAACCATTCATGAATTACAAGAGTAGAACTATAAGTTACAAACAAAAATGAGAGTTCTCATGCATATTACTATTAGCCATCCATGTACCATAACTAATAATTTGATAAGTTATAAACATCATTGATAATTGATAATTTTAAAGACCATTTCTGCATGAGCATGAAGCAGATCATAACAGATTTTTTGTGAGCTACATCCATATGTCCATATCAGCAGTGAATAAAATGGTTTCTTGAAGGCTATGGCAAGACTAAATAATAGTGTTGATGAAATGAGCAACAACATAACACACAAGGATAGATCAGATCTTGACAGCAGACCTTGACCATAATGATAGATCAAACCTTGAGAGCAGACCTTGATAGGTCAGATCTTGAGAGCAGATCTTGACATAAGGATAGATCAGACCTTGACCAGGAATGGGATTTAGGGTTTTAGCCTTTAGGAGATTAAGGTTTTGAAGTTTTTTCATTAAAAAATGTTTTTTTTGAAGATCGGTGGGTCAAAAAAGCACTGGAAGTTTCAGGATTTCAAAATTTCAGGATCCGTTTCATTTTCCATAGGATCCATTTCATAAGCTCAGGATCCATTTTCTTCCCCAGGTGATCGGCTTCCATGGCAGATTCTGGGCAGATCCTCGCAGATCTGGATCCAGATCCAGTAACACAGGAACTCCCAGTAACTGCCATTCCTGCAAGAGTAATTTGAACTGAGACTGTCCTACAACTCAAACAGTGGCAAACAGTGGAAGGCACTGTATCTCTCAAACAATTTATAAAGCAGAACCCATCCGGGGGAACATATTTCAGGTTTATCACTGTTATGGTTCTTTGTAAATTGTGTTTTTATTTAAGATGAACCTGTAACTCATTATCAACGAGTAAACTGGTGAAAATCGTTTTGTGGTTTCCAACTTTCCACTGTAAGTGACTAAGTTCCATGAGGAACCTGAAGGATGAGCTAATTGATGACTTTGTTTATCATGTTTCCTTTTTCTTGCATTGTACCAAATAATATATTTGCACCTTATAGTAGTGGTGACTGATTAGACTTAGTATCCATTTCCTAGCTAGGAAGCCATGAGGCAAGAAACTCAGGAAAGGGCTGTATACCACTTGGAAACATTTTGGAAGCAGAAAATGGTTGGTATGGTCAGAAATCCTCCTGGTTGTTTCCTGGTTGTAACTTTGTAACCCTGTACGGGACCTGTGTTTCCAGCCATAAAATCACAAGAAAATGCCTTTGTTTTTCAAATGGATGTGGTTCCCACAGCCCTTGCCAATAAAGAACCATTAAAAAAGGCCCTCTGAACAGAAAAAAAGCCCTAAAATCATGACAGATGATCCAATATATATTTTAAAGATATTTTTTTTTTCCAAGATGATCTCACAGAAGTTCTAGCTCCATAAGAACCCTTACAAGTTACTAAAACGACAATGGAACAACTTTTGACTCAAACAATGTTTGCTCATATTTAAGAACATAGAAATCAGGGAAACAAACCAATGCCAACGTAGGATCTTTCCCACTAACATTACTCTATTTGATACATCGCGTAGAAGTTATAACTTATAATGATTATTTTAAGACACAACCAGATTGATAAGGATCCTATTTCATACAGAAAAGATAACATTGTATAGCTAAAATATTGAGCACTTGCAGAAACTAGATTTGGCTCTGAAAAGAGTCACAATCATGCACTTTAGGATGCTTTGCATTATTATACTTGAAGGATTATAACTGGTTCTGTATTATTATTCTGACTTTATAAATCCAAATATCTTTGAAATCCAGAGATAGAGTGAAATTTAGATGGGCACTGTCCTCGTATTATATATATATATATATATATATATATATTCCTTTTGCTTGAGATTTTGAAACTATTGTTTCCAAACCCCAAACCCGTTTTGGAAAGTTTTGCTGCGACCCCTTTTTTGTGGAATATAGCTTGTAAGTTAGTAAGTCTTACGTTCTCATCCCTTGGATAAAGTGTCTATGATGAGCTTTCCAATAAGAAACTTGCTTCTAACTATACTTCTCCGGCTCATCCTTTTTTCCGTAACGCATTTTAGCATATGTGAGTAAAAGTTGGCCAATGCCCTCCATGGTTTTGGAAGTTTGTTTACTGAATTCGAACTCCACAAAGCATGTTATTTATCGCTACTTCTAGTGAATTTCCTATTTGAAACTATCGACAACTTGAGTGTTGAAAGTATGACCTCTTCTCTAGATTCGTGATTTCTATTTTAAATAGTTGCTAGCGAAGAGGTCATGCTGCATTAAAGCGGGTACTTTGCTTCTTTTTGGTGATATATCGAACATTCGTGTTGTTGGTAAATGCTGCCTAGACTCTAGAGTATATTAGATGTGATATGATGATATCCGAGGGCTGATTACAATGGCTTCCTTGCCCAACATAATCTACAAAAGCCAACATGTCAGCTTTAGCTCCTAGCTCCTAGCTCCAAAGAGTCTATATATTTCTTGGAGAAATCTAACCTGGCTGTAATTTGATCCACTAGCTCAGTCTTTCAGGCCGGTAATTCTCCTAAATTGAATCTGATAGTTTTGACATAACAATGCCCTGAGCCTCTGCCTCCATGAGAAGGAATTTCCCATGAGATGTATCATGTCCCAAATACCTCAATCTAATCATCCTACGGTTGGTGTGTATGTTTTGACAGTTTTTCATAGCTGCCGTATACTCATTCTGGAGTTAAAGTTAAACTGTGTAGATAGTTTGTGAAACATCCAACGTTAGTCTGGTTCCAACGTCTACCTTTGGTTTCAACCCTTTAAATCCTACCTGGGGTTTTAACCCTTTAAATCCTACTTGGGAGCATACTCTTTTCTAATCATACAGCTTATTTTTGTCCCTGATGATGGGTGGAGTGTCCACTCGAAACGTTGGACGTTTCACAAACTATCTACACAGTTTAACTCCAGATTGATTATACAGCATCCTAAGGTTATTAATTTCCATCGTAAAGGTCCTGCACACAACATTATATATTCTGTTTCATTCCATTCCCAAGGGCCAAAATATATGGGCAATAACTTCAAGCAACATGCTTCAGTTCCTATGGAAAACAATATAAAGGCCATCCGAGCAACCAGTTGAGTGGAGTGTACTTGATTGCTAGGCTCTGGTGGAGGGCCAACCATAGAAATACACAGGGTTTAACATATCATATATATATTTTTCTAAGATGTTTTGAACATGCTTTTGTATTCATCTATATTTGTTTTAATTTCTGGTCTGATCGTATTGTTTGTAACTTTCCTCTTTGCACTTTAGGATTGCAAAATGAGGATTGGACATAAGAGTGAATGAATGTATTTGGAATTCGATGAAGAGAATTAGCTTTAAGGTGAAATAGCAAGATTGGAACATTTGACCGGCTATAATATTCGGCTCTTATTTTCAATTGTTTCGTATTATTTGGACAGGTTCTGGATAAGATGCATGCGCGAGCCAGTGGACCAAGAGTGATGTTGACACGACAACCCACTGAGGGAAGAAGTCGTGAGGGAGGTAAGATGGTTATTATGCATCTTTTATCTGAAAGATAATTTGGTTAAGTTGTGCTGTGGCATGACCTCTGCTTTAAAACCCCGGAGAATGTTTGGATGTTATTGTGCAGGATTGCGACTAGGAGAAATGGAGCGTGATTGTTTGATTGCTTATGGTGCAAGTATGATGATATTGGAACGATTGATGATATCAAGTGACCAATTTGAAGTACAGGTATGATAAGATGCGCAGGAATGTTTGGACAAATTTGGACAATGCTAGTGCTCTATTTGCTTCACAGTTATCTTCACAGTGATTTCTGAAACTAGATTACGCATATAGATTGACTATTAAATTTCATACAATCTATGATTGGTAACTGTATATTTATTATTACACTAGTGATGTAAGCTTATTAACTAGAACTATATCAAATTTGGTTTTAAAACTTGGTGGCCATGGAATGCTTATTTGTCTTTCGTTTCTATTGTTTTTCTGGAAATTGTGGCAGGTTTGTACAAAATGTGGTTTGCTTGGTTACTATAACCACAAACTCAAGATGGCTTATTGTTCCATGTGCAAAAGTGGGGAAAACGTATCGACCATGAAACTGCCTTATGCTTGCAAGCTTTTGTTTCAGGTTGCGTGCATTTCTGCTGCTACTGGCTAGTTAGAAATCTTAATTAATTTTTTACCAGATCTTTTACGATTTCTATCTTATAGGTAATATTCAGTTGTAGTTATTAACTATTGTTGGGCCTGCAGGAATTGCAATCCATGAACATTGTACCTCGCTTGCAACTGGCAGAAGCATGACATAATAGAATTTGTGGACGGTAGAACTCAGATAACACCAAAATCGGAGGATTCCAACATTTAACAACGTACTTTATCCAAGATGTACCATATTTTTCCCATTATGTGGAATACTCTTTAGTGAGTTCAAGAAAATGATGTTTTTGAGCGATTATTTTGGAGAGTGGTAACTTCTTTCAAGAAAAAGTTGAGCAGTACAATTTTTTGTTCTTTTTTACCGATTGCACATGGAGGAACATCCGGAGCAACCAAAACTAGTACGTTTCAGCATTATATGTTCTATTGATATTTAACATATATGCAATATATTAGCAGAGTTTATTTTCATATGGATATGAAATAAGGCATCGATATAAAGGTTATAACTTATTGTTGAAATGCTTGATAACCAGGATAATCTGAAACGGGAAAATGGAAACATTGCCAAGATGAGCATTTTCAAATATTTTGGTTAAGTTGCATATACCGGTACTGTTATGCTGATTTGGTACTGGTATGATGGAATAGACGGCTGTTCTGCATCTCAGTTTGTGGCCTGATCCGCTTGTATAAATATGCATGTATATAATACATTTTATTTAAATATTACAAATTTTCGGTTGTGTATAATATATTACAAAATTGTGTACAATTCATCTATTATTTGTCTACATTTCTTTATAATCATATTATCATTCTCACCCAATTTATCACATAGAGTTCATCAATAGGTATGATACTATTAAAGTTTAAAACTTTAATCTCGATTTTCAAAAGTCTCAAGAGTCAAGGTCAAACTCAAATACACCAATTGACAAGAAATCCCTGCATAGGTTTCTATATTTAAATTTTATTTTCGACTTTATACATAAAGCAACTGCAAAAATACAATGTAGGTAACAAAATGCCAAACTTTAAGTTCAAAGTTCAGAGTGTTATACCTTCTAGTATCTCTTTAGGGCCTAGGACTAGTCAGCAGGATGCTTTTGACATGTCATATATGTGGTCGTTGGGGACAAAGATCTACTCGAGGAACCTCTAGAGGATTCCCCCATCGTTGTGCTGTGGGTATCTTACTCAATGGACTGTTATCTTCATCATCAATATTAGCCTATCTCAACTCTTCCATTGAAAGAGAATCACCCACAGTTGTAAACTAATACTATTTTTTAATATGGTCTTTTTCGTGGTCATCATCACAATTATTTGAATCATGAACTCCTACTTATCCTATGGAATAACATGTAATATGAGTGGGTTGTGGTTGTTATTGTGTTAGGCATTGGATGTATAGTTTGTCTCTACATGAGTAACCTTGTGTATTTTTATGAGGTTTTGGATCTTAGTTGGATGAAAGATTTTCTCCAACAAGATTGTTCATAACTCGAGGACAAGTGATCGGAAGGTTGAGACAAATTTTCAACTTCTCTCTATTTTATTAAGAAGTGGTTTGATATGATGTTGTAGAAATATGTAACATTGTTTAACAAGATTGTTCATAACTCGAGGACAAGTGATTGGAAGGTTGAGACAATTTCTCAACTTCTCTCTGTTTTATTAAGAAGTGGTTTGATATGATGTTGTAGAAATATGTAACATTATTTAATGAATAGATCACTCAATAGTTTTTAGTGTGTGGAAACACCATCACTCCATCACTTTCTCGTTTGTTAGCATGGTATAAAAGTGGGATTGGGCTTGACTCCTTAGCATGAGGGCCCAGGAAAATGAAAGTCTATGAGACCACGTCCATTGTAGGAGTAGAGAGTAGATTTCGTATTGCAGAGAGGGGATGTGATTTGCAATAATTATGTTGTGTTTTTTTATCTGTAGCGTGTTTACTTGTAAGTGTGTTTTAGAGTGATTTTAGCTTTCAAAATGAACGTTGGTCATGGCTACGTGTGTATGAGATGCATGACACTTGCTTATGTTGATTACAAGTCAACAAGTTTTTTGAAAATGCATGGATCTGCAAGTCTATTGCATGTACTCGTGTGGTGTGACCTCATTGTGTTGTGATCCCAAGAAGTGTTGAATTTTTCATAGCATTAAGTTAAACATGTAGTTCATTTAATTTCATCATGTCTTAACCATAAACAAGAATGTTGTAGCAACCAAGATCACAAGAAGAAACACCATGCACAAGAACACAAGATATATCCTGGGAAACCCTTCTCAAACAAGGGAGAAAATCCTAGCCAAATCCTTTGCTATATTCTTCAAGAGAAAGACCTTTCACCACCAAGAATATCCAACACACAAGAGAGTGCACAAAACCCTAGAACTCTAGCGCCCAAGAGAGGTGCGCAACTTTGACCAAGAAGTGTACTTGCTAAAATTTCCAAAACTCACAAGTGTGTGTGTGTGTGTCTACAATGAAAGATTTCATCTTACTTATATTAGACTTGTCCTGTCAACTAAAGTGTCTATTGGCACAATAGGGCCGACCTCACTTAGACATATTAATTATTAATTATTATAATAATTAATATTAATATTAATATTAATATTAATTATCTTTTGCAGTTTATCTTTAGACACAATAAGATAGGGCTGACCTGTACCCTTTACACAATAACTAGGGTTACAGGTAGGTCTGACTCCTGAACAACATATAACAAAGGATCTGATACACCCACTAGTGCTCATCCACTAGGGGCACATCCATAGGGATGCCATGGACCTAATTCACTGCATTACACAGATGAACTAGGTCTTCACATGTGCACCTGTGCTCGTCCACAGGCACATCTACTCTACAAATCTGCTTTCCCATTGCCACCAACAGAAGGATCATCTGGAGTCTTCTCATCAACTCTGTTGTTGCTCAGAGGAGGCCATCACATCATCTTCATTTCTATTCTCATGATGATGTGCCCAACGCTTTTGTGATTTCCCACATTCACCTTGTGCTCAGCCACAGGCACGTCCTAACTCAACAGATCGCTTTTACATCGAATAATCATTTGGAGTTCTCACTCACGTCATGGAGGAGGCCATCTTTACATTCCTGTCTCTGTCTCAGGCAGGAACCACGAACCCTTCTAGGGGCTTTCTCTCAGGTTTGTAAGCTGAGAGAAAGACTTCACAAGCTGCTATGTTCCACATCTCACAGGTTTGTAGCTGGAGGATGTCTCCCATAGCTGCTTTCATCAACACTCCCTCTCAGCGAGGGAGGCACTCTTCATCAAGCCAAGTCTCATACCGATGTACTTTGAGTTTTGTTTTTGGCCAATGGTCATCCATACTCCCTCTTAACTCGGAAGGAGTTCTTCACCAAGTAAATGTTTGGTGTAGAAATTTTGCAATCTGCTTAGGTGGAGAAGAGTACTGCAAATAAACAATTTTCTTCTGCATCATATCTCTGACATAAGAAAATTTTGTCTCTTTGTGTGACAAACCATTAGGAAGCTCTGGGTTCTTTAAGGAGCTTTATATATGTCTCTCTGTCATCAACATATGATCTATCTCATGGTCAAGTAAATCTGACGGAAGTATGTGAAGCCAGATTTCTTCGCAGACTTATTGCTATATATATATACTCTATATCTGGTGCATTTAAGGCTACATAGTTATATTTCATACTGCAATAGGAAATCATGGAAGATTTCAGGGTAGAACATCGACAGGATGTGCTCTTCTGGTCCACTGTACTTTCTGCTCAATCTGAATCGATATGAATCAATTCTGGTGTTGATCATATACATCAGTGATTCAATCAACTGTGGATTGGTCTCGTCTTGAATCAACATCAATCTTCTTCTTTAAATCCATCACAGTGGATTTGCATTCTGTCACTAAGAAGTAGTGTATCATACTCAGATTCTTTATAAAAATCAGAAGTCAATGCTTGCTAGTTTTAACAACTAGTCTTTCTGAGTAAATCATTAGGATCAGGTTTTCGTCACCAACACTGTATAGGTTTGGATCAACAACACTTTTGCTGAAATCCAAACTCATCAAGAATCTATCTATCTAATATAGATTCCAACTCATGGATGGTGGTACGGATGGAAGTGAAACGGTTCACTAGGTCGAGTGTCTCATCATGGACAACTCCCTCTGTTTGTGAGAAACCTCTGGCTATAGATCTCGTTTTGTATTACCTTGATAGTTTCATTAGCTGCATGCTTTACCACAGGTTTCTCTTTCTGGTCCCTGAATAATATCTTATGCACCATCCTATTAAAGTATACCGGTACTCTTCTGTTATGGCATTTGGCCATACTGGTTCTCTTGCTGCTTTTCTAAGACATGGAGTCTTATCATCAATGAAGTGTCTCATGACTGGAGGATAGCTTTGAAAAACTCTTTTACTTTCTCAGAAGGTGCCTTGAGAAGCTTGTATGCTTTTTTGCCTCTTGCATAGTGAATCTAGGTAGGCATTTTATGCCTTGCTGCAATATCACTGAGCATATCAACTGGAGCAACTGGAATAATGTCTTTCTCCCTCTGAACTGCTGAAGGGGGAGAAGGTATAGTCTTACTGTCAATCTCCATCTAAGATTCTCTGGATCTTTGAAAGACTATCTCTTCTTCAAGGACACCGTTTTTGCTTGTCTCAATCTGTCTCTGACTAGAGATGTCGATCTGGAATGTCTTTGAAGATTCACTGTATCCTTTCTTTCTAAAGGATCTAGCTTGGACTTCTTCTCTTTGGGTACATGAAGATACACTGGGCACCTAAATAACTTGAAGTGTTCAATCTCAAGCTTCACTTTGGTGAAGGCTTCTATTTTGGTGAAGACTCTTGTTTTGAACATATACCGCATCATGCATGCTTTTGCCCATGAAATCATAGAAAGATTATGATCATGCATTATTGCATTGATTGTCTCAAGGATGGTTCTATTCTTCCTCTTTCTCAAATAGTTTTGACTCCCTCTGAAGGATAAGCATCTTCCTTTGTTCTTGTTAAGGTTTAAGCTATTATTAGAGTTCTTTGCATTTCACTAGATAACAATAGCATAAGATATGATCACTGAGAAATACACAATCACAAGAGACACATAATTTATCCTAGGAAATCATCATGGGGGAGAAAACCCAACAAAACTTCCTTATTATAGATAGCCAATACAATGCCAAGAGATAAACAAATACAAAAAGTCCTTTCCCAAGAATGCGCCTCTCTCTCTCTCTCTTCTTCAACTGCAGCTCCAAAATTTGTCTCTCAATGAACAAGTGAGTGTGTGTCTAAGTGAGGCGCTAGCCTCCTTATTTATACAATTCTGGCACGTGTGGAAGTGTCTCTTCACTGGTAGGGCCAACTTCTTCTTCTGGGTGGTTATAACCACCTTTAATATACTATGGCGCCTCTTTAATATATTTTGGCATTGACTTCTTATTCTGCCCTTACAATTATATTTTAACTAATCCACAAAAGGGGATTTGGTCTTTTACAATAGTCGACATCATCAATCTGCAATAGGGGATTGATCTAGTGAATAATACCACAATAATACTTAGAATACACTTTGCAGTTACATTATTTCAACACCCCCCCTTAACAAGAAGGGTATTCTACAACAGCATCAGGCGAGAGAGAGGACAACATCATCAACAACATCTGGTGGGTGAGAGGACATCATCATCAATATCATCTTGGAACACTGATTGGCATATCTATAAATCATCGAAAGTTTTTCTCATCATCAACACAACAGAGAGGCTGGAGCATCATCAACACATCATGGAGCTAGAGTAGCATCATCATCCTCATCGATATGAGGCTAAGGTAACATCATCATCATCTTCAGCATTAAAGCTGAAATAATATCATCCTCATCATCTTCAGCAAGGACTCAGGAGCTGAAGTGGCATCATCATCATCATCAACTGCATTGACATGGATTAGTATAACACTAATACATCCTCATCATCAATAACAACACAAGGTTGATACAACATCAAAAGAAACAATATCACAGCACAAAGGCTGGCAACACATCACAACAATTAAGCTGACACATCATCACAACAATTAAGCTGGCACACCACACAACAATTAAGTTGGAAAACACCACTCAACAATTAAGTTGGAAACACCACAACAATTAACCTGGAATCACAAAAAAACAATTAAGTCGGAATCACAATACTAGACTGGCTTTATGTCACAACCATTAAGCTGGAAGCATAGTACTAGGCTGGCTTTATGTCACATCAGTTGAGCTGGAAGCACAGTACTCGGCTTGCTTTTCGTCACAACAAGTAAGATGGAAGCACAATACTCGGCTTGCTTTTCGTCACAACAATTAAGTTGGAAGCACGATACTCAACTTGCTTTTCGTTACAACAATCAAGCTGGAAGCATGGTACTAGGCTGGCTTTACATCACAACAATTACGCTGGAAGCATGATGCTAGGCATATCTCAACACATCAACTAGATTGGCTTTACGTCACAACGATTAAGCTAGAAGCATAGTACTAGGCATATATCAACACAACAATATAGATTGGCTTTACGTCTCAACAATTAAGATGGAAGCACGGTACTAGGCATATCTCAACACAACACTACTCCCCCTTTCGAGGGAGGTCCTTTCAGACTATACCAAGCTTATCTCGAAAGTGCTCAAACTTTACACGAGATAGAGGCTTGGTCAACACACCGACAACCTGTTCATCCGTGCTAACATATTGGAGCTTTATGGCTCCTCTCTGCACCATGTCATGGATGCAATGATATCGAATCTCTATGTGCTTCGACTTGTCATGAAATACAAGATTCTCTGTCATATTTATGCAGCACTGGTTGTCACATAGGATCGTGGTTGCTTCCATCTTTAGGTCAAATAGATTGGTCAACAACTTTCGAAGCCATATAGCTTCGCAGCAGGCAGAACACACAACAATGTATTTTGCTTCCGCTGTACTGAGAGCAATGTTGGATTGCTTCCAACTTTGCCATGATATCATGGCTGATCCCAAACTGAAACAACATCCTGAAGTGCTCTTCCTGTCAAAGACACTTCCAGCCCAATCTGAATCAGTGTACCCACTCAATGTGAAATCATGATCTCCATCATCGCTGAGACCACAATCTAATGTACCCTTAAGGTACCTCATCATATGTTTTGCAGCAACTAGGTGAACATGTCTGGGTTCACGACAAAACAGATGTCTGGTCTGGTGTTTGTCAGGTACATCAGCGATCCAATGATCTGTCTATACAACGTGGCATCAATTAATTCAATCGAAGTGTCGACTAGTAGCTTCAGCTTTGCTTCCATGGGTGTATTCATGGACTTGCACTCCAACATGTCTAATCTCTTCAGGATTTTGACTACGTACTTCCCTTGGTTAAGGAAGATCCTCTCTAGGCTCTCCCATACCTTAAGACCTAAGAAATAATGCATTAGGCCAAGGTCTTTCATCTCAAATTCGAAGCAAGCTTCTTCTTACATTCGGTGATGAGCTTTTCTTCTCCAGTTAAGAATAAGGCATCCATATACAACAACAATATCACCGACTCATCGTTCATAACCTTGAAGTAGAGGTTAGAATCTGCTTTACTCTTGGTAAAGCCCAAGCTCGTCAGAAAATTGTCTATCCTGCCATACCAAGCTCTAGGAGCTTGCTTCAATCCGTACAGAGCCTTCTTCAACTTGTAGACATGAGACATCCTATCTTCAACTTCAAATCCTTGAGGTTGCTCTATATACACTTCTTCTTCGATGACACCATTTAGGAAAGCTGTCTTTACGTCCATCTGGTGTAACGTCCACTTCATCTTAGCTGCAAGGGCTACGATGGTTCTGATCGAAGTGTATCTGGCTACATGAGCGAATATCTCTTCATAGTCAATGCCTTCCTTTTGAGAAAAGCCACGAGCGACAAATCTTGCTTTATACTTCTCAATAATTCCATCAGCAACATGTTTTTATTTTGAAGAGACATTTGGAAGATACCACATCCTTGTTCTTCGGTCTAGGAACTATTTCCCATACATCATTATTTATTATGGATTGGTATTCCTCAGTCATGGCATTTGCCCATTCTTTCTCCTGAATGGCTTCTTTTCTAGGAGATCACACATCAAAGACATATAGCTGAAGAATGGCTTAGGTCTCTTCACCTGTCTCGTGGTTCCTTCGGGAACACCATACTTATTCTGCCCATTACAATTATACTTTAATCAATCCGCAAAAGGGGATTTGGTCTTTTACAATAGTCGACATGATCAATCCGCAATAGGGGATTGATCTAATGAATAATACCACAATAATAATTAGAATATACTTTAC
>ML785205.1:572362-586889 GCA_009831015.1 Picea engelmannii | reverse complement strand
TGCAGTTGTTGGTTGCCAGAAGAAGGAAGAGAGAGAGGCATGTTGCTCAGTGTTGAATATTCTCTGTTGTCTGGTTCATTATCTTGGCATTGTATTGACTATCTATATTAAGGACGTTTTGTTGGGTTTTCTTCCCCTTGAGGGTTTCCCAAGATAAATGTTTGTGTACTCTTGTGATTGTGTTTCTCTCAGTGATCCTATCTATGCTATTGTTATCTAGTAAATTGAAAGTAACCTAATAATAGCAAAAACTTTAACATGGAGGACAAGGTTGTCCTAATATTTTGGTGATATTGTATTGGCTGAAAGGATTGGTTTTTCCCTCAAGATTTCTGATGATAACAATATTACAACACTGAAATTGTGTCTCATGTATATTGATGATTCATCTTTGATCTTCGTGTTTCCGCTGCATATGTTTTCAATCAATAATTTCAGTGTAAAGTTGTTTACTGATAACAACTAGGGTTTTATTGTTAGATCACTAAGAAACAAAATTTAAATATGAAATTAGTCACATAGAGTTTCATGTGAAAATTGAGACGGGTTCAAAGCTTGGGATCTAAAAGGAAGGGGATCATCTTTGAGACGCATTTTTGGATACAACACTGGAGTGTTGTTTTTGTTTTTGTTCTTGTTCCAAGCAGGTCACATGTGATAGCTCTCAGAGGGAGCTATAATGATGGTTATAGGTGGCAACATGTTAGATGGTCTCTGGTTTAATACATGGAGCTGACTGTCCAGACGAGGAGTTGTGGACTATTGTATCTCAGTGGTGTGACATGATGGAAGTTCTAGTGGATTGACGGAGAGTCGTGATCACAACAGTATATTGTGTGGCATATTTCCAACCCTGTGGATGGACTTCTAGTGACTTGTCATGGTGAGTTATGATGGGTGCAACTCAGGTGCTTTGACACATACGAGATTATTTCATGTGTATCACAGGTTGATGAGACAAAGTCTTCATTGGGTCAAAGAGTTGCACATTATCGAGGTATGATGATGTATGAGGTATTTGATCCAGGAGGATGAGGACACCTGCAGGGATGAGTTGCGGTGGTCTAGAGTGGACTAGACTGAATGTCCAACTATAGATCGAGATTTTTCAGAGGAGGACACAAGATCAATGGTAGCATGCGCAGACACAAATATTTTTGGTGACTTGGATGATGGACTTGGATAGAATTTCATTGGATTCTTGTGACTTGGGGAAGTAAGATACTTTCCTTGGAGGATTGCATGGTTCTTATATAGTGGCAGTCACTGGCGCATGACTGGGGCACATGATTTGTTCATGAGCTTCATAGTGTCTGACTTAGGTATATACGAGGAGCTTAGTAGGAGGACCAGGCACGTAGTACAAGGATTTGGAGTAGTGGTATTCTAGATGGAATCAAAGGGTTTTTTGAGAGTGGCAAATCTGCTATGGGTTCCAGGAGTGTGTTCTCAGGCTTAGGGATTGAGGAGTAGGACTATGCAGTGTTGTTCTGAGATGGATATGTGTTATTGGATGTTGAGTTGGTATTCCTAGGTTTTGGGAACCTTTTGTGTAGGGGATTTGTGCACGAGAGATGTTGCTAGGGTTTGAGAGGATATGGATTGATTGTATTTAGGAGGAGACTCAATTGGTGTCTAGGGAGGATACAATTAGTTTGAGTGTCATGATTATGGTCATTTTTCCTCACAATGTCCACACTGGAGGGGAAGGGGAAGAAGGAAACATGCATCAACAACAAAGGTTGATGAGGTTGCAGACAGGTTCCATAGGGAGATATTTTTGGTCTCCGACCTTTCAAGGACAATATACAACAAGGGGAATTAGTTGGTGGATAGCGGAGCAATTTTCCATATGACAAGTGCTAGAGAGTTGTTTGACACTTTCACAGAGATGGGATCAAACTTGTGTGTCGATCTTAGCATAGTAGTTAAGCATGCAGTACAGGGATCTGGTACAGTATCTCTCCGATTGGAGTCAGGAGAGGTGTTGAGGGTGTAAAATGTGTTATGGGTGCCATAACTCAGGAGGAGTGTTCTATTAGTCTCAAAGATTGAGAGAAAGGGGTACCACATATTATTTTGAGTTAGACATGTGTTGTTTATGCCCAAAGGATCTAGCTTCAAATCAATAGTGGTTCATGGAGTTAGAGAGGGCTAGGTTATGTGTGTTGTGACTAACAAGAGTAGAGAGACAGATGAGGAGGAGTAGGTAGCTCCACCAGTGGTGAGGCAGGTGGCCCCACTTACAAAAAAAATATAGAGGGAGCAAGTAGCTCCATGAATGGTGAGGCATGTGGCCCCACCAGTAGTACTGGATCAGAGGGAGCCAACATTCATAGGGAGTCATCCCTCAGGATCTAGTAGGGAGGAGAAACCTCCCAGTATTGTGCAAAAGACAATGGACAGGGAGAAGGTAGCTCTGAAGGTTGTGTGGAATCAAAGGGAGTCAGGAGGCTCAGAGGGAGAGTCACTCGCTCAATGGGAGCCAACCTTCAGGTCCAAATGGGGGAGAGGAACCTTCCAACACTCTCAGGTAGGTGTCATGGGTTGAGATGGCCAGATAGGTGGTTCAGAGGAAAGAAGTTTTTAGGAGCAGGATTTCTTCCAGGATGGGATCATCTCAGACAACAAGATCTGCTTTAGTGACTGAGGATGCAGTCGATCAAAAGGACTAGAGAGCAGGATTTTCTTCGGTGACTGGGGGAGAAACCAATTAGACGAATTGGAGAGTAGTTGTGGTAGAGGATCCACTTTGGGAGATAGAGCTACTTCTAGGTGATGTTGTAGGACAAAATGCCTCCCTCGCTGAGTATTGATACTTTGGTAGCACCAGGAGGCATTCCCACTTGTAGAGTGTGGTGAGAATACCTTCCTCGCTAAGAGGGAGTGTTTATTTTTGTAGTTTTGAGTAGGTATTCTGACATGACCCTAGGTGTTGGGCATGTGGGAATTGTCATGGGCACCACTTCACACTTTCGGTTTGGTGTAAACCCCCATGGATTTGAGTCGGGGCTTCATGAGTTTGGAGATGGGAGTTTTGGGCTTGTGTTGGGGCTTCACACCCACAAGGAAATCCTAATTTGATGTTTACTTGTGGAGGGTCTTCTATGATGACCCCTAAGGATTGTATATAAAGGAGAGAAGTCATTGTGACATTTCACATCATTGTAAATCATGTGTGGAGGCATGATGGAGCTAAAATAAGTGTGTCTGCACTTTTTCTAGGAGGCTTGGTGATCTCAACAAAGGGAAAGCCTGCAAAGTGGTGAATTTGGCCATGAAGAGAGAAGAGAAGAAAATTCAATGCCTTCCTTTTGAGAAAAGACACGAGCGACAAATCTTGCTTTATACTTCTCAATACTTCCATCAACAACATGTTTTATTTTGAGGAGCCATTTGGAAGATACCACATCCTTGCTCTTTGGTATGGGAACTATTTCCCATACATCATTCTTTATTATGGATTGGTATTCGTCTGTCATGGCATTTGTCCATTCTTGCTTTTGAATGGATTCTTCAAAGCAAGTAGGCTTCTTTTCTAGGAGATCACACATCAAAGCCATATAGCTGGAGAATGGCTTAGGTCTCTTCACCTGTCTCATGGTTCCTTCGGGAACACCATACTTATCTCCATCTTAAATAAGCTCTCTAGCCCAAGCTGGCTTTCTCTTATGGGAGATCATCATCTGAGGAGGTTCTTGAAATTCTACTATGTCATGATCTTCTAGAATTTCCTCATCAGGGGAGGGTACAACTTCCCTCACTGGTTCTACAACTCTGGGAACCTACCTCACTGATTCTGCAACTCTGGGAGCTACGGGTTCCTCTTCATATGCTTCTTCAAGTTGGCATCTTCTTGATTTCTTGAGCATTGCATCTTCATCAAAGCTCACATCCCTGCTGATCTCTTACAGGGTATACTTGGTGTTGCATACCAAGTCTAAATATGAAAGACTGAGTCAGGCTTCAAATGAGGTCTGCTTCCTGTTCTAATGTTCGGTCATCTTTGGATCCTTCTGCTCCTTTCAATCAATCTTCATATGAGATACTATGAATATCGAGAGATAGCTTCTTCTTCATTTTCTTTGGTGCATGAGTGTATATGGTCATATACATAGTCTGCTTCATGTTTCATATAATATGTTGCCTTCTGCAACCTTCACTATAGCTTTGTCAGGGTTATCACCTGTGACCTGAAACAAGGTCAACAAAACAACAAGCTAGAATAATATCCTTTTGATAATAATAGATAAAGCAATTGCACGAATAATCATCACAATAGCTCCTTTAGAGCTATCATTCGTGGCTTGTCTGAAGCAACGATCAAAAGTAAGATATACACTACAAAATGAGGTCAACACTTTTATAGTGTTGTGATTGAACATTCCTCCATGGCAACCTGGAACTAACACACGAGGTTTCTCCTAAAGGAGGTGTTAGTTGTATTAGGCAAATGATTACATTAAGTATTTACCTCTATATGCTCACATGCTACCAAGTATAATACTTTATAAAGACTGCTATCTCAACTATAATGGTTACTTGTAAATGGGTGGTAATCAATTTGTCATGTGTACCTTTGAATCTTATCAACTTGATTAATCAAACCTGGAGCCTTGTCCTCAAGAATGAGTGTGTTTTCTTCCAAGTCTCCTTCACTCAAGATGAGGAGTGATTTCTTCAACCTGTCTTCTGTACTAAGACAATATGCTATCTTGACAGAAGATTGGGTTGGAGGATAAACTCTATGATCTCAACTTTTAATTTATCTAATACCTTGACTCACATTTTGACCAAAGGTTAGAATGATGGTCATAGCTACAACATGCAACACTGATCAAATAATGTCATAACGAATAAATGCATATCAGAATAATCACACCTAGGTTGCATCATTCCTCTGAATGTGTTGGATATTGAGATCATTCTGTATCTATGGAAAGAGATCCCTTCTCTTGCAAATACCCTTTAAATCTTAACCGTTTAAACTTGTGTGAGTACATACCTTTGACGACACTTGCAGGTAGAGGCACCATCTAGTAGTAGTGGTAATGATCACCAACTCTTAAGAACTTCAAGGGTGACTACAACTATAACTACGACTGCAACTGCAACTAATACTGGAACTGCAATTGATACTGCAATTGGTTCTGAGACTGCAACTGCAACTGCAACTTAAGGTTTTATGAGGAAACCCTAATTTTTCAAACTTCGAATTTTGAAATTCTGATCTAGGGGATAGATGTGCCGAGTTGAGGCGAGTAAACTGGTGCAATCATATTTCTGAAAATCTAACTTTTACCCCCTCAAACTTGACCAACGGATTTTTGGACTGGTGCTTCTGGTTTTCTGGTACTTCTAGTACTTCTGGTACTTTGGTTTTCTGGTACTTTGTGAAAACTAGGTTTTCACTTTCCGGGAGATCTAGTAACTGAAAAGTTGCATTGAGGATGCCAAAGTGATCCTTGAGGAAGGGCGCACTTTTCTAGATGATTTTGGGGTTGAAATACTTCTTCAATAAAAATCCCAAATTTGCATGTACAACAATAGTGACGTTTTTCACTTTCTCTTGTGAAAGATGCTCTCTTCAGCTTAGCTCTGAAACCATGTTAAGGTTTAAGCTATTATTAGAGTTCTTTGCATTTCACTAGATAATAATAGCATAAGATAGAATCACTGAGAAATACATAATCACAAGAGACACATCATTTATCCCGGGAAACCCTCATGGGGGAGAAAACCCAGCAAAACTTCCTTATTATAGATAGCCAATACAATGCCAAGAGATAACTCAAACAAATAAAGAAAGTCGTCTCCCAAGAATGTGCCTCTCTCTCTCTCTCTCTCTTCTTCAACTACAGCTCTGAAACTTGTCTCTCAATGAACAAGTGAGTGTGTGTCTAAGTGAGGCGCTAGCCTCCTTATTTATAAAATTCTGGCACGTGTGGAAGTGTCTCTTCACTGGCAAGGCCGACTTCTTCTTCTGGGTGGTTATAACCACCTTTAATATATTCTGGGGCCAACTTCTTATTTTGCCCATTACAATTATATTTTAACCAATCTGCAAAAGGGGATTTGGTCTTTTACAATAGTCGACATGATCAATCCACAACAGGGGATTGATCTAATGAATAATACCATAATAGTAATTAGAATATAGTTTGCAGTTACATTATTTCAACAGTTCTTGACCTGTCTGGAACAAGAAAACAAGAGGAACCAAAACAAGAATATCTCCTAAAGGAGAATAATGAGTACATCTCTAGAATCAAAACAATTTTAGGGATTTTTATCACAACTACAACACCTATTTGTAATGTGGAAAACTTTAGAAATATAAGTTAGAGGAATGACAATTACAACAATCAAACTTGGAGTCTTCACTTCCAGTGAGTTTCTTTTCTTCCAAGTCTCCTTCACTCAAGATAACAAGTGCTTTCTTCAACCTGTCTTTTGTACTAGGACAATATTCTATCTTGACAGAAGGTTGGGTTAGAGAACAAACTCTATGATCTCAACTTTAATCCATATAATATCTTGACTTTAATTTTGACCAAATGTTAGTATGATGGTCATAGCTTCAACATGCAACCTCTGATAGCATTTGCAGGTAGTGGCACCATTTGGTATCAGTGGTAATATTTACCAACTTCTTAAAAGAATTCAAGGGTGACTGCAACTGGTACAACAACTGAAACTACAACTACAATTGATACTGCAACTGATTCCAAAGCTGCAACTACAACTGCAACTTAGGGTTTTATGAGGAAACCCTAATTTTTTAAACTCCAAATTTTGAAATTATGATCCAGAGGATAGATTCGCTAGGTTGAGGCGAGTAAGCTGGTGTAATCAGATTTCTGAAAATCCAAATTTTACCCCCTCAAACTTGACCAGCGGATTTCTGGACTGGTGATTCTAGTTTTCTGGTACTTCTAGTTTTCTGGTACTTCTGGTACTCTGGTACTTCTAGTTTTCTGGTACTTCTAGTACCTTGTGAAAACTAGGGTTTAACTTTCCGGGAGATCCACCCACTGAAAAGGTGTGCTGAAGGTGCCAAAGAGTTCCTTGGGTTAGGGTGCACTTTTCTAGATGGTTTTGAGGCTGCAAATCTTCTTCAATAAAAAGCCCTAATTTTCATGTACGACAACAGTGACGTTTTTCCTTTTTCTTGTGAAAAATGCTTGTGCAATGGGTTCTTTCAAGACCTATTCTATGATACCATGTTGAATTTTTCATAGCATTAAGTTAAGCATGGAGTTCATTTAATTTCATCATGTCTTAACCATAAACAAGAATGTTGCAACAACCAAGATCACAAGAAGAAACACCATGCACAAGAACACAAGATATATCCTAGGAAACCCTTCTCAAACAAGGGAGAAAAACCCATCCAAATACTTTGATATATTCTTCAAGAGAAATACCTTTCACCACCAAGAATATCCAACACACAAGAGGGTGCACAAAACCCTAGAACTCTAGCGCCCAAGAGATGTGCAGAACCTTGACCAAGAAGTGTACTTGCTGAAATTTCCAAAACTCACAAGTGTATGTGTCTACAATGAAAGATTTCATCCTACTTATATTAGACTTGTCCTGCCAACTAAAGTGTCTATTGGCACAATAGGGTCAACCTCATTTAGACATATTAATTATCTATGGATCCTTTTGTTGGTGGCAGTGGGAAAGCATATCTATAGAGTAGACGTGCATGTGGACGAGCATAGGTGCATGTGTGAAGACCTGGTTCATCTGTGTAATGCCAAGGTGAAGAGTTACCCCTCTATTTATTCTTCCTCCAAGCCTTCTAGATCTTTCCCTTTTTGACCAAATCAAACCCTAACCTTATTTTCCCTCCAATTTTCACTTTAAGATTAAAAGTCACTTTAATAATGTTTAAGTAACTTATTAATCTAAATTTACTTTATTTCTTTAATGTCACTTTAAAAACATAACATCTTGTAACTAGGTGACATTAAATGACCCCTTTTGACTCCCTTTTCCTTCATTGACAAGCCATAGAAGTCATTTCCACTGCAGAATAGGGGAACCCAAGAATGGGTACATGATAAATCCTTCCTTCCCAAAGATTGGTTGTCCTCAAGTAATGCCATTATGACCTGACACTCCATCGACTGAATTGGATTGAAACTAATAATGATCCTTGGGTCCCAAACCAATCTAAAATATTTGGAGCACCTATTGTTCACAATATTTTCCTGTAATGTGCTAACACTAGGGGCCTCTTGCAAGTAGCAACTGGTTCTCCCATCTGTACCAGCTTCCAAACTATCAATCCTTAGAATCCTAGGGTCCCATGCCATCACTAGAAGGGACCGATCAGGCTGACACTACGCCACTCTCACCCTAAATACATGATCCTCTTGCCTAGACTGTATCATCCATTCTTGCTTCCATAATCTGTAAGGCCTCAAGGAATTGTTCCCACAATCGTGGATCCTGTCCTGCCAATGTATCTCAGTTAAGTCAACCAATCCAACTCTAAAATTAGGCATCCTAGAGAAGTCTATGTGGTCACAAACTGGTAGGGCATCAATGACACCTAACCTCCTGGTATCAAAAGGGAAAGCCCTAATACACCAACACCCCCAGCCTATTGCAATCATCCATGCGTCATCTGGAAAATCTCTCAACACATCATCCACAAATTCCCTCCATGCAAACCTTTTTTGGTCTGGATTATAAGTGGAAAAGTCCCCAGGGTCCCAAACTAATCGGTACGGTATGAAGCATTGTCTACTCATATCCCTAATATTCCAGGTGCTAACACAAGAATCCACCTGACTGCACCTGATAAGCTAGGAAATCATAAGCTGCATAAACTCGGTCAACTCCTCAGAAGACCACTCCTAAGTCTCCTCAAAGTAGATTCAAAATCAATGCTCCCATCTCTAATAGTAGTTGAACTGCTAAACAATGTAATCCCATGGTCCCAAACTAATCCGAAAAAGGAACCACCATGCTGATGTTGCACCACTCTAATCATTATTGTTGGCCCAATGCGCACAGTCTACATCCTCCTCTTATGGAACCCCAAGTTGAACTCCCTGAAGGGACTGAAAACACTACCCTGAATCCTCCCTTGCGAAGGTGTCTCGGTGAAGTCTAAGTCTGCAAATCGATGGTGGGCCTCGAGTTTGTCCTTCCATATAGAGAATGTTTTGACCTCCCCTCTACTGATATCCCAAAAATAAAGGAGACCAATCATTGTCACGACTCTATTGATCATCATCATCTGAATCAATCTATCACTCATATGAGTTCCCAAATCCCATCATTGAATTGGAAGTCCACCACTCCCAATACCTGCTAGTTTTTGTGGTGCCATCGGAGTCAAATTGAGCCAAGTCCCTGGTATGCTAACATCTGGTGGAAACCGAGTACTAGGAATCAATGTTGTTTCTGCAATTTTGTTCGGCTCCTTCCAAACTGTAACGGGAAAGTTGCTATCCTGATCATCGTTAATGTACTCAAGTAATCCATGGAGAATAAACACCTCCCTAGAAGGTATCCCTATCATCTACGGTGCCTCATACTCATATGAGTACCCAAAATTCCCTGCCAAAGGTGAACCACACATAGCCCTCGTAATCTTCTCCCTAAGTGTGGACTCAGGGACTACATGTGTGTGACCTTCGTAGTGGATAATACCATCCACCCTGTCAGTTGGATTTTCTGTGAACTGATCCAATACAATCTGGATTTCTTCTTGTTCTCTGACCACATAGCCCAAATGAAAGAACTATGACCTGGCTATAATCCTTCCTGCCTCACCCAACTAACTTAGGTGAACCCTCCTTGTCCTGCTGAATATACTGCTGGCATCAAAAGATAGCACTAGATGCCACTGCCACTACCTCCAATACTGGAAAGTGTCAGGTGTGTTGGTCAATCCCCATGGTATGACCAAGAACTCTAGGTAACATCTGAGAGCAATCCTGTAGGTACCCTGCTATGTTGATATGCCATTCAAAGATCGATCTTTGAGGAATATACCTCTCCACGAGGCTTGTCCATCCACTAATCGATCATGGGTGAACCAAACTCAATGACATGTTTGAAGTCCCTTTATGGAGGTCTCCCAGGGGAATTGTTTCAAAAACCCACTGTATACCACCGTACACAACTGTACATTATTGTATACCACTGCACACCCCTGTAGCATCATGTACCACCATGTATCCTATATGTGCCATTGTATCACTCACTCCACTAATATCAACTGAGACTGGATCCCAGAGTGATATATCCACATCCATCCTATACTCGTCCCCCAATCAACAGGTGCATATACTTCCTTGTTGGCTGGTCCACAAAGAATTTTCTCAACTACCTCCTCCCAAAGAAATGACTCATGATTCCTGCAATGCAAAACAGGTGCATGGTCAAAACCCTGTGTCAAACCTCTCCTTAAACACATGCAACTTTGAATGCTCCTTGTGCAAAATCGCCACAAGATGCTCCTCCCTTAGATCATGAGTGCCACTGATGCCCTCATGTGTCACTGATGCCAATGATGATAAAGTCTCTATTGATGTCAACAATGAAGAGTGTGTCAAACTAAGATGGTAACAAAGCTCCTCAATCTCCCTTGTCTTCAACAAACTTAAGAACAAGGTCCCTATCCATGGACAACTGCAAATAATTAGATTTCATCTGTTCTAATGCCTCTTTGATGATGTGCAATTGGGTACTAGTGACTCCATCTGCAATTCCATTTTTCCTCTCCTCCATCCAGGTTTTCCACATAAGGTATTCAATAAACTTATGAGTTGATGATTTTTGTAGCTTTGAGCAGGTATTCTCACATGACCCTAGGTGTTGGGCATGTGGGAATCGACGTGGACACCACTTCACACTTTCAGTTTTGTGTAAACCTCCTTGGATTTGAGTAGGGGCTTCATGGGTTTGGTGATGGGCTTTGTGGGCTTGTGTTGGGGCTTCACACCCACAAGGAAAACCTAATTTGAAGTTGATTTGTGGAGGGGCTTCTATAGTGACCCTTAAGGATTGTATATAAGTGAGAGAAGTCATTGTGACATTTCACATCATTGTAGATCATGTGTGGAGACATGATGGAGCTAACATAAGTGAGTTTGCAATTTTTCTAGGAGGTTGGGTGATCTTAGCAAAGGGAAACACTGCAAGGTGGCGAATCTAGCCCTGAAGAGAGAAACGAAGAAGGTCGCATGTGTGGAGAAAATTTTCGTACAATATGCGGTTTGCAGGAGGACAAAGTGCATATATACGCGGGTTGCAGAAGGATGAATCATGTATAGGACATATGTTGTTTGCAGTAGAGAAAACAATGTATATACATGGGTCGCCAGTAAGGTGAATCGTGTATCTGATTTTCTGTTAAGGTACAAATCTATACAAGCTGATAAGGGACGTCAACATGTTGTACAAGTGGTCTACAACTTATTCGTGGGAAGAAGAGATTTCCATAATATCGTTGAGGTTTGGTTTTCTTATTTGTATGGTTATTGGAGAACAAGGTTGTTCTCAATTTTGGGTACTTTGGAGGACAAGGTTGTCCTAAGATTTTGGTGATATTGTATTGGCTGAAAGGATTGGTTTTTCCCTCAGGATTTCTGATGATAACAATATTACAACACTGAAATTGTGTCTCATGTATATTGATGATTCATCTTTGATCTTCGTGTTTCCACTGCATATGTTTTCAATCAATAATTTTAGTGTAAAGTTGTTTAGTGATAACAACTAGGGTTTTATTGTTAGATCACTAAGAAGCAAAATCTAAATATGAAATTAGTCACATAGAGTTGCATGTGGAAATTGAGATGGGTTTAGAGCTTGGGATCTAAAGAGAAAGGGATCATCTTTGAGACACATTTTTGGATACAACACTAGAGGAGTGTTGTTTTTGTTTTTGTTCTTGTTCCAAGCAGGTCACATGTGATAGCTCTCAGAGGGAGCTATAATGATGGTTACAGGTGGCAACATGTTAGATGGTCTCTGGTTTAATGCATGGAGCTGACTATCCAGACGAGGAGTTGTGGACTATTGTAGCTCAGTGGTGTGACAAGTTGGGAGTTCCGGTGGATTGACGAAGAGCCGTGATCACAACAGTATGTTCTGCGGAAGATTTCCAACCTTGTGGATGGACTTCCAGTGACTTGTCATGATGAGTTACGATGGGTGCAACTCAGGTGCTTTGGCACAGACGAGATGATTTCGTGTGTATCACAGGTTGATGAGACAAATTCTTCATTGGGTCAAAGAGTTGCACATTATTGAGGTATGACGATGTATGAGGTATTTGACCCAGGAGGAGGAGGACACTTGAAGGGATGAGTTGCGGTGGTCTAGAGTGGACTAGATTGAGTGTCCAATGGTAGCTCGAGATGTTTTATAGGAGGACACAATATCAATGGTAGCATGTGCAAACACAAATCTTTTTCGTGACTTGGATGATGGACTTGGATAGAATTTCATTGGATTCTTGTGACTTGGGGAAGTAAGATACTTTCCTTGGAGGATTGCATGGTTCTTATATAGTGGCAACCATCGACGCATGACTGGGGCACATGATTTGTTCGTGAGCTTCACAGTGTCTGAATTAGGTATGTACGAGGAGCTTGGTAGGAGGACCATACATGTAGTACAAGGATCTAGAGTAGTGGTATTCTAGATGGAATCAGAGGGTTTGTTGAGAGTGGAAAATGTGCTATGGGTTCCAGGAGTATGTTCTCGGGCTTAGGGATTGAGGAGTAGGACTATGCAGTGTTGTTCTGAGATGGATATGTGTTATTGGATGTTGAGTTGGTCTTCTCAGGTTTTGGTAAACTTTTGTGTAGGGGATTTGTGCATAGGAGATGTTGCTAGGGTTTGAGAGGATATGGATTGATTGTATTTAGGAGGAGACTCGATTGGTGTCCAGGGAGGATACAAATGGTTTGAGTGTCATGAATATGGTCATTTATCCTCACAATGTCCACACTGGAAGGGAAGGGGAAGAAGGAAACATGCATCAACAACAAAGGTTGATCAGGTTGCAGACAAGTTCCATAGGGAGATCTTGTTGGTCTCTGACCTTTCAGGGACAATATCCAACAAGGGGACTTAGTTGGTGGATAGCGGAGCAATTTTCCATATGACAGGTGCTAGAGAGTTGTTTGACTCTTTCACAAAGACGGGCTCAGACTTGTGTGTCGAGCTTAGCACGATAGTCAAGCATACAGTACAAGGATTTGGTATAGTATCACTCTGATTGGAGTCAGGAGAGGTGTTGAGGGTGTAAAATGTGTTATGGGTGCCATAACTCAGGAGGAGTGTTCTCTTAGTCTCAAAGATTGAGAGAAAGGGGTACCACATATTATTTTGAGTTAGACATGTGTTGTTTATGTCCAAAGGATCTAGCTTTAGATAAACAGTGGTTCTTGGAGTTAGAGAGAGCTAGCCTATGCATGTTATGACTAACAAGATTAGAGAGACAAATAAGGAGGAACAAGTAGCTCCACAAGTGGTGAGGCAGGTGGACCCACTAACAACACAAGTACAGAGGCAACAAGTAGCTCCATGAATGGTGAGGCAGGTGGCCCCACCAGTAGTACTGGCTCAGAGGGAGCCAAAGTTCATAGGGAGTCATCCCTCAGGATCTAGTAGGGAGGAGAAACCTCCTAGTATTGTGCAAAAGACAATGGATAGGGAACAGGTAGCTCTGAAGGTTGTGTGGACTCAAAGGGATTCAAGAGGCTCAGAGGGAGAGTCAGTCACTCAATGGGAGCCAACCTTCAGGTCCAAATGGGGGAGAGACACCTTCCAACACTCTTAGGTAGGTGTGATGGGTTGGGATGGCCAGAGAGGAGGTTCAGACTCAAGAAGTTTTTAGGAGCAGGATGTCTTCCAGGATGGGATCACGTCAGACAACAAGATCTTCTTTAGTGACTGAGGATGCAATCGATCAAAAGGACTGGAGAGCAGGATTTTCTTCGGTGATTGAGGGAGAAACCAATTAGATGAATTGGAGAGTAGTTGTGGTAGAGTATCCACTACAGGATATAGAGCTATTTCTAGGTGATGTTGGAGGACGAAATGCCTCCCTCGCTGAGTATTGATATTTTGGTAGCACCAGGAGGCATTCCCACTTGTAGAGTGTGTTGAGAATATCTTCCTCGCTAAGAGGGAGTGTTTATTTTTGTAGTTTTGAGTAGGTATTCTGACATGAACCTAGGTGTTGGGCATGTGGGAATCACCGTGGGCACCACTTCACACTTTCGGTTCGGTGTAAACCCCCTTGGATTTGAGTCGAGGCTTCATGATTTTGGTGATGGGATTTTTGGGCTTGTGTTGGGGCTTCACACCCACAAGGAAATGCTAATTTGATGTTGACTTGTGGAGGGGCTTCTATGGTGACCCCTAAGGATTGTATATAAAGGAGAGAAGTCATTGTGACATTTCACATCATTGTAAATCATGTGTGGAGGCATGATGGAGCTAACATAAGTGAGTCTGCACTTTTGCTAGGAGGCTTGGTGAT